>JAPYZD010007212.1:0-10252 GCA_030522725.1 Ichneumoninae sp. B BG-2022a
GGTAGCTATGTCGCTTCCCGCTCATCTCGCATAAGTTATCGAAAAGTAAGTGAATATTGCAAGTACTTCTCGATGGTATAAAAATCTGAAAAAATTCATACATATTAAAGGCACTGAAAAGATTAATTTTGCACAATAATAATTCCAAAATGTTATTAACAAATTTAACAAAAAATTAATTGTTTAACATATTACCCGGCAAAACAACTTTTTTTATTGATAATGATTCATTTATTTTTCTGAATACGTATGAATTTTTTCAGATTTTTCAATTAGTTTTGATTTTTGTGTTTTTTCGGACATTTTTTCCATATAAAAAAATTAAAAAATCAAAACAAATTGAAAAATCTGAAAAAAATCATACGTATTCAGAAAAATAAACGAATCATTTTCATAGAAAAAAAAAGTTGTTTTGCCGGGCAATGTGTTACACAATTAATTTTTTGATTAATTTGTTAATAAGATTTTGGAATTATTATTGTGCAAAATTAATCTTTTCAGTATCTTTAATCTGCATGAATTTTTTCAGATTTTTATATCATCGAGAAGTACTTGCAATATGCGCTTACTTATCTCGAACTTATGCGAGATGAGCGGGAAGCGACATAGCGCCCTTAAGGAACAGCGGGTCAAAACGAAATGTTCCTAAATGTTTCGCGGGATTAAAAAAAGAAAAAGGCACGGGTCCGTTTTGCCCCGTTCTTCTCTGCAATCATGTGAGCATATTGTTAAAAACACATAAAAAAATTCTGTCGCATCAATCATAAATTTGGTCGAGGAAATAATCGGCGGCGATAAAATCGATACCGATAAAAGAAGTGAAAAAAAAATCACAGAGTCGTAAATAACGGACCCTCGACAGGCGTGTACGAGCGATTGACGGACGAGAGTGGTGTGTTCTTGAGATTCTGCCTTCGGGTGTATGATAAGTGAGTCTTTTGGGAAGGAGAAGACAACCGGCCCGTAGGCGATAAGAAAAAGAAGAAAAAAAACATTGAAGAAGAGGCAACGGCGGTGGGATCAATCGAAACCGCGAAGCGGGCAGCGGACCACCTAATCTTTCGTGAATGGGTTTCCGGCCAATGAGGGACGGCTGCGTGACGCTAACCACGCGTCGGCGGTCGGTGGGGGCACGCAGCTTCCGAAATGAACGGATCGCTTCGCTTTGACTCGACCGCGCGCGCACACCTTGCACGGCCTTTTACACCCATATATACGTAGGAATTAACTGTAGCTTCAGCGGGGCAAAACGGACTCGTGTTTTTTGCTTGTGATGAGTTTTCTTCCCCAGGATTTTTTATTGTTAAAAAATTCTGCTAAAATGTACCCCTTTTTTAATGGTCAATTTTAACCCACTCGCCCCTACTACTTTTCGAACCACCTGCTTGTTTTTGGGAAACATTATTTTTTATCCTTTCTATCCGAATAAATTACTAATTCCCCGATATCAATAATAATTTTTTGAACAATTTGTTATTATTAGAAGTAAGCCATGTCATCAATTATTGTTAATTTAAGAACAAGTTGAAAATTGAAATTTTCATATAACCTTCTCATAATGTTCCTTTATTTACGAAGCTTCTTCTATGAAGAAACATTTTCTGTATTGTTCGCTTCCTCATAGAGTAAGCTTTGCAAATAAAGGAACATTATGAGAAGGTCATATGAAAATTTTTATTTGCAGCTTTTATGAGAAAGCCACATGAAAATTTCAATTTCCAACTTATATGAGGAAGCCATATGAAAATTTCAACTTTCAAGTTTATGGGGAAGCCATATGAGAATTTCAATTTTCAAATGGCTTCCTCATCAAATTATACCATTTTTAGTCATTTTTCAAAAAACTCAAAAAACTGAAAATCCCATATAATCTTACCACTTCGATGGATTTATACCAAATTCAATACGGAAGGTCTTCGATAAAAATAGTATATTTATGTGCAGTTTTAAGACAATAGTTCCAAATTTACGCAAGTTAGAGCTACCACAGAGAATTTCAAAAAAATTGAAAATCTCATAAAATCACTCAATGTTCACTAAACCTCAATGTTCACGAAAACAGCACTGAACGAAGCGACGTGATCGCTCTATACTAGTGTACCAAATTTCAACTCGCTGTCTCAAGCCATTTACGAGTTATAGTCATTTTAAACGATGCAACTCTGTCACATACACACACACACACACACACACACACACACACATACATCCGGACGCCAGCTAAAAATCATATTTCTCGACGTTTTAGACTATTTTAAGTATTTTGACATGTTATTCATCGGCCCGACTAAATTTCTTTACTGGTTCAGCCTCGTTACGCGAACACTATTATTATACCGGCGTGTCGCGTGACAGGTCGGTGGCGAAAGCTGCAAATCAATAAAGCGTCAAGTGGTGGCCATCAGCAAGCATTCAAAAATGTTTATTCAATTACTCAAAGTGTATTTGTCCAATCAATATCACTCGACAATTTTTTTAAACTATTTTAATGAAACGTACCAGAAGGATCAAAGGTTTTTTTCTTCTCTTATATGGTCCTTCCTGTTTATTTTATTTTTTCAAATGAATAGTCCAACCAGCACTCGCTCCCAAGGAGCTTTCACTTGAAATGCAAATAACTGAGGCAACCTTCTTTCCTCACGTATAAAAAAACACGAGAAGCTCTTGTCTTACCAGAATTACCTAAGTAAATCGCCTCTTCTTCCCTGACGTGTTTTTTACACTAAATTACTGTTCGCATTTCGTAACGAGCCGAAAGTTTCTTTCGCTCTCGATCCGCAGTATTCAAATTCTAGGTCCGCTCTTAAAAACGGCACTTTTGTTCCATCGTTTCCTCCACACGTTGAGCCGTCTTTCTTGCACGGTTTCATTTCCGCGGATGTATTTTTCCACCGACCGACATGCGTGGCGGGGAGAATACTCGCCGATCTCTCGTACGGAACTAATATATTTTTCTCCGGCCGAGGAATCGCCTCGAGAAACGCGAACGAGCGGGCCACTGTGCGCTCGTTCCTCGTTCTATATAGCGTAACGCAACGAGCGCGGCTCGACTCGAACTCGCCGTCCAGGAACACGGAGGATTCGCCTCTGTCGTTAGCATGACAACGAGCGACGTATACGTAATGCACGTACGGGGGGAACGATGAACTCACGTAGTTCGGATGAGTGGGTCTCTTCTGCGATGTAGAGAAGATATTTAAGATTCTCTCGCAACCGCAGTTCCGCGAAAGCGCCACTGTCACCGGATGAGTCAGGCAAGATTATTTTTTTCACTCACGCAGGACATCTTGGGATGTTTCGTGTACGAGCAATTTTTGCTTCTCGGGTTCTCCGCTTGTGTTTGCACTTAAAAAAAATACTAGCGGTTGTTCCGGCTCGCGCGTTTCACGCGCTCGCAACCATCGATGGTCACAGACACCTCACAGTGAACGCGATAAAATCCGTTCCACGAGCTAAAATTCAACCATTTGAAAATTTAGGCCGCTTCTGTTACCTAAAAACCTGTGACCTATTAAATAAATTCCACTTCATGCGGCAAAATTCAACCATTAGGAAATCAATGGAATAAAACACATTTTTTATTCAAACATTTGATCATTTAGGCCATGGGATGGAATACATTTCATTCTATGAGCTAAAATTCAATCATTAGAAATTTTATTCCATAAGCTATAACATCTTCTAGTGGTTGAATTTTAGGTCATGCAAGGGGAATTTATCACAGGCACTCGCAGCAAATATCCAGTGGCCTCGTATTTTATTATTGAGTACATAATATGAGCCACAAATATTAAAATGTATATTATGTTAATATATAATTTGTCTTGTGGCACATTTACGTCTCTACCACTCATAACTCTACCGTATTAGAACTCTACGAGAACCAAAATAAAACTGTACTGCAATACAAGGCTAGACGGTACCCTTGTATAACGGTAGAGTTCTATTGCATTTCCGGTAGAGTTGTAAATGGTAGAGATGTATATGTGCCCGTTTTTCGAAAACTATTTTTACATCTCGCCAGACACTGCTACCATTGCATTAATAAAAGCGCTACAACAACTTAATCTTATACGCCATGAGGGCCAAAGAGTATAATAACATAATATTAACCCTGCGTGTGTACACTGGGTCTTTGAAGGAACAGTCGAAATTTGAAGCTCTCCGTTTTTTCCGCTTTTTCGACTATTGTTCAATTTTTATTGACAACGGTTTTAAGCTTTTGACTTTGGCAACTTGTGTGCCCTGTAGTAGATACTTCAAGAAGTAACCCAGAATGTTTTCAAATTTTTTGAAAGACTACTAAACTTTTAAACCCCAACGCTTCCGTAAAAAACCCAGTGTACACACCGTGTCTCTGAAAATAAAGTGTACACACGCAGGGTTAAGGATACTTGTAGAAAAGATCTATGTACAAAAGGTGATACTAGGTTATAAACATGCACAGAAGCAGTATTAACTATCGTTCCTAAATTATGTGTCATGGTTCCAATAAGATAAGTTCTTTGTACTTTGTAAGATGATGTGAGGGTTGGCTTGTAAAAGGCGATTGAAGCCATACATTGGAAATAAACTACTACTGCTACTACTACTATTACTACTACTACTACTACTACTACTACTACCAAGCGCTACAACATCTCAAGCTAAACAAATTTGATAGAAATTTGTAGGGTCAAAAGGAAATGATAATACCACTTTCTATCGGGATGGCTGAACCAATATCAATAAAAAAACAACAGCTTCGATTAAATCCGGAGCCGCAGAGTTGCACTCGTCATCGTGAATAATTCGAGTATCGAATCTCCTCGTCTCCGTTACGCCACGTTGAGCCGATCGGTTGGCTTATTTCCGAGATGATAAATCATTTCATCGCCGTTGTGTGTGCGATGCGAGCGGTCCCTCCCGTGTGATGTGCGAGCACGACAGGTTGGTCTAGCCGCGTAGCTTGAAAAATTCAGCCGTCGGAAGAAGAAGGAGGCGCGGCCTGACGCGAGCCACCGACAATAGAAGCGTCCGGCGGGCGATGATTCTATAGATAGTGTAATACGGCTATATGGCATTTCCGTGTAATTGAAGAGCGCGCGCTGTCCCGGGAGGATCATCAAGGTCGTTCCTCCGCGCGAGGAGCCCGAGCTGACGTGTAACTCGATGTCCCGCACACGACGCTGCGAGACCTTTCGAGCTAACAACGTCCAAATTGTCTCGTACGACTTTGCTGTACGATCATCCACCTGTTATCGCCAGTTTATACCGAGAACTCTATTTTTTTGCGACGACCGGAAAGATTCGATCATTATTTAAAGGACAAACAATTGTCTCGCATGATCTATCATTATCACTAATGAATATGAAACAATGATCGATAGTTATTCCTTATATATCATTTTTATTTTTTTTATAGATGATTAACAATGTTCTTTACAAAGATAAGAATTACGATTTTTTAATTATCTACTTCAAAATTATCTACAATTAATCATTTTGTTTTTCATTCAAAGCTCTTCACGGAAATAGCGTAGATCACATTGTGTAGATCATTATTAACAGTATATTCAATGAAATCTTTGATTTTTAAAAAATATAACTGATAGATCATTTTTGATCATCTATAAAAAAAAAAACGAAATGAAATAATGATCTATCAGGTCAATTTTTTGGGAGCTGGATGTTTAATTGTGGTGTTTGTTTGTTTACTTGAATGAAATAAAAATGAATTAATATTATAAGCCGAAGACGATGGCAATTCCCCGAGCTTCGTGGGTTCTCCCCAGCTCACCCCATTGCCCTTCGACGCACCGGAGGGTAGCCAGCGCATGCGGCAGGGCAAACCGCGAAACCCGAGGCCGACTGATAACTATCGAATTACCGGCGATCGTCTTACGACGAGCGAATTGCTGGCGAGAGTCCATCATCCGTCGGTTTCTCTGTGCCCTTCCCACTTCTCGTCTTTACGGGTTTGCGCTACTATCCGAGCCATCCCGAGGTGGAGGGTAATAGACAGGTAGGAGGAGGTGGTATCTCGATCGTGAGATCCTGCCGATCCTAAGATCGTGAGAGAAGTCAATTCTGGTCACGTATAAACCGGCAATGAAAAATAACCACGAGACTTCGAGTCTTCCTGGAAGAAATTATCCTACCGGTGTCAAATCGTCGAATTATTGAAATTCTGCACTCGCAAAACTCAGCCAAGATTCGTGTTCAGAATTCAAATAAAATTTGAGTGAAAGTTTAAGATTATCCAGTCTCAATTTTAAGATAACACATCACTTCGAAATCGAGATAAAAGTTGAGTAACATTTTTAGATAATAGTAGTAGCAGTAAAAATGTATTTATTGACAGTAGCAGTTGATCATTACAGTCTCCGATACATCTATCTATTTATTGATACGTCGCTCTTAATAACACTGCCAATGGGCCATCGACTTGAGTCGATGGCCCATTCTTCAGCCCGAGGTTTTGTCTATTTTTGGGTGTATTAATTAATTTTTTACGTTACTTAATTAAACTTATTGCTTTGGTTTTGTTATTTTGCTGTTGATATGGCTGGAAAATGTACCAGTACCGGTATATATTTTATACTATTATTTGTGCATTTTCTGGGCCCACTATAGTGGCCATTTATTGAAGCTGTTGGAAGATTGTGTGCGTAGGTGATTTCCATTTTTGTGTTATCTGCTGTTGCGGCTGCGCGTATAGTGGTTCAATGTTATTTATTTGGTTGGCAGCGAAACGTTTGCCGAGGTATTTACATCTATCTACTATGGGTGTGATGCCTGTTGTCTCGTAAAGCAGAGTGTTACGTGGGTTGTAGATAGGGTTGGCGGGGTGACGAATGCGTGTTTTTTTTAGATAATACTTAAATTCAAACTTTAGATTATACTTAAGTTTGAATTTCAAATAATATTTCAGTGCGGATTTCAGATAATATTTCAATCCAAATTAGAGGTAATATTCAAGTTCAAATTTTACATAATATTTCAGTAAAATTTCGGACGTGACCCGAGCATAAAACGAAAATTGAATTTGCGTTTACGGCATTTACGATTGAAATTTCTACCCTCCCTCTTTCAAACGCGTACAAAAGTACGCGTATTTCTAACTAGAGCAATCATTACCAGAACCGCAATAATATTTTCCAGGAGAACCAAATTGTCGAGAGCATACATTTGCGAGTTAAGAAACCCAGAACTCTCCGCGGAAGCTGCACTGAGTCTGCGTCAGCACGCTGTATATATATGTATACGCACCCGACAGTATAATTTAATTACGAGCTCCCACCGGACGCCTCTAATTAACATGCGACGTTTTGAAGAATACAAGCGACTGGTCCGTACAGAACAAACCATACACCATAACGCTATTTATATTACTCACGCCGTTCCGTCGACAATATACTTATTACAATAATTTCCGGGCGAGTATTCGACTATTCACTTCCGGCTATTCCAATTAAACCCGGTAATTATATTCTTAGTCAATAAACGAGAGTTGCGTCGTAGAAATGGAGTTTAGAAAGCGTAAATACCGAATATCGCTCGTAACACAATTCAACTTTAAAATCCAATTGCATTGATTAAAATTAAACTCGTAGCTATATCTATATAGTTCAGTTCTCGTTATTTTCACCGCGAATATCTCGGAAAGGCGGGAACAATTATTTCTTTTCACCTCCATCGATGCAAATTTCGAAATGCCGAAAAAAAAATAAATTTCATAACTCGAACAAACGGTACGCTCGGTAGGTAAGTGTCGGAGACATTGCGCATCCATTCGCGTCGACTCCATCCGGCACGAATTTCTTCAGCGATAGACAGTCACGTGTATATTCCACGCTCGTAACGGTGCAATATTAAAATAATAGTATGTGTCGACCGAACGAAAGCACAGGAAAGAATAATACAGACTGAGAGGTCCGACTGTTGTGGGTGGGTGGGAGGAATAGTGGTTTTCTATGGACAGAAACGAAAAGCGGCGGAGGTAAAGTACTCGCTCATAATGCTATACCTCAGAACTGTGTGTGCCCCCAGCGGTAGGTATAAGTTTTCTAATGACGATGCGCTCCGTACAGTGCACTACGGAGCCAAGTCACCGAGCGTACGACAATTACAATAATTGCATCAATTGCCGGATCGTGAAAAGAGCCTCATATAAAACGGCGAACTGGCATAGGTGTGCGAAAAAAAAATCGACGCGCAAGCCAATAACTAATTTAAGCCTTTCCCAATATTTACGATTAAAAGAAAATCATTTTCATTGCCTCAGACTAAAAAAAATATCAAAATGATTATATTCATTTATATTGATTACAAATTAAATTCATTAATTGGTATTTTTAGTAAATTCGTTTCTTTTATTTATTAATTTATATCGATAATTTTTTTTAATTGAACCTTGAATAACAATAACAAATCAATATTATTTTTTGAAAAGAATTTTACACTGAATCTATGACAATTACGATAGCTGCATGAAGCGTCGAATCATGGAAAGATTCTCATATAAATCGGCAAACTGGTACAGGTGCACGAAAAAATATGAAAAATCAACGGGAAAGCCAATAATCAATTTAACTCGTTCCCGATATTTTCGCAACAGGGCGATTTTCCTTATGATTAAAAAATAATCATTTTCATTCTTTTCTCAGTCGGAAAAAGTTCAAAATTATTGTATTCATTTATATCAATTTAAATTAAATGAATCAATTTATAATATTAATCAGTAAATTTATTACATCATTTTTTTCTAACAGGCCTTGAATAACAATAACAAATCAATTACTATAAAGAAACAAAAATAAACAAATAAAAACACAGACTGACTGTAGTTTTGCGTTCGATTCAAGGTTCAAGCGCGGAGTGCTGACCCTCGCGGGGATAAAGTAGGGTGTCGGTGGCCGTGGCGTGTAGTTGAGGGAACGAAAGAGACCGAGTGGTTTACGGAGAGCCAGACACACATGCGAAGGGTGAAACTCTGCTCGACGGCCGCACGAACTTCTACCCTACGGTGGTGATCCATTTGTATTTCCAAGGGGCATGGCGTTTCGAGTTGTCGATGGCAAACGCTGTGTTCCATTCTCGGGCGAAACGCCACGCGGCCGCAGAGATCGTACGTAGGAACGGTATTCCCCGCGACGAAAATCGATGACGAGCCCGTCCGTGGACTCGCCGGTAGACAAGAAGCGACTCGAACACTTCGCGAAACTCGCACGGACGAGACTATCGGGCGAGGAATTAAATCACGCGAGACTCGAATCCACAAGCGAGTGCCAATCGAATGCTCGATGAAATTATTCGCCATTAAAGTCCGGTACGTGTCTGACGTTGCCCCGACTCACAATGCGTGAGGGTATTTCGCATAGGCGTCATTTAAAATTTATTCGTGACCTTCAACATTTTTTTCACCAGTATCGAATTCCAGGTGAAAAAAAATTCCGGTGTTTTTTTTTATATCTTGTTATCGAGGGGGAAGAGAGGCGAGAAAAATGTTATAGCAAAAACTGAATTGTGTAAGATAGATAAACAAAAAAAAATATCTAACGATTTACAAGATACGAAAATAAAGTAACAATTAAAACTGAATTAGTTTTATTCGGTTGGGAAAAAAAAAATTCTAATTGGATTAGCTTCCGTCTTTTTTTCGAGGTCGACTTTTATTTATTTTTTTAGTACCTCAGAATGGCTGAGTGAACCATCAGGAAAGCTCTTTACACGCAATGTCCGAATCGCTGTATCGTTAAGTCGATGACTGTACTTTCGAACACGAAGCGTTTCACTTCAGAGCGCAGGTCCAACCGATATTATCCGAGTGCCAAAAAGTGTTCGTAATCCCGCAGGAACTTGTAAGGTAAATGTCCCTATTCCCGACCATGCTTCCTTTACCGACCAATCCGGCGTATAACGTCATTTACGAGGCAGCCGATGCATAAAAACGTTTATTAGTGGTCTAGAAATATCCAGGAATTTGTGTAATGTGAAAGGATTGTAAAGCGCAGAGGAAATGTAATAATTAGTGCATAATATTATCGCTTTTCTTACCGCACGTCACGACTCGAGCGGTTTATTAGAAGTAAGGTTAAGGATTGTCGATAGCGTAAATAGTAAATATTTCGGTAAAAATCCGTTGTTAACGAATAATTCGAGCGTTAAATGATTCGTTGTAGTTCGGTTTACATATTCCGAAAAAAAACAGTCGGATAAACTTTTTTTTTTAATTCGCCGGTCGGGATTAGAACAGAAAAATGCTTGCCTG
>JAPYZD010007213.1:0-14109 GCA_030522725.1 Ichneumoninae sp. B BG-2022a
TGTTAATTTTTCTGAATACGTATGAATGTTTTCAGAATTTTATCTAATACTTGAAAATTACGATTTTAAACAAATTTTAACATAAAGGAAACGAATAACGTTTTAGGATCATTATTATGGATGAACAATCTTATCAGCATCTTTCATATGCTTGATTTTTTTCAGATTTTTATCCGATTGAGAAGTGTTTGTAATTCTCTTTTATTCCTCTCAAACTTAGGTGGCGTCAGTCATTGCGCTAGTACTACCTTAAGAGCGATCTTAATTTCAAACCAGCGTCTTAAATTTCGACTCTTAATCTGGTTGATCAGAACCAATTTCTATTAATCATTATGTACTTCAGTGGGTATAAATAGTATAAATAGTACAAATAGTATAAATAGTATAAATAGTATAAATAGTATAAATAGTATAAATAGTATAAACAGCATAAACAGTATAAATAGTATAAACAGTATAGACGATTAGTCCTATCTCGAATATCAGACTTCGACCACGACAACTAACCCGAGAAGCTGAAAGTGTGCAGCTTTTTGAGTTTATCGATTCGGCTCTTACCGGAACAGTCGACTGCGGTAATATTTTAGTCAGTCAGCACTGGAGCTTCGCAGCGCTCGTTAATATACTTAATCTGATTAATCCGATCCAAATTTTTTTAAACATTATGTACGCAAGTGGGTATAAATAGCACTGCAGCGATGCATGATTCGTGAACTCCGCCGATTAGTCCTATCTCGAGGGCCGGACTTCGACGACGATAACTAACCCGAGAACCCGCTGCAAGTTTTATAGTGTAACTCGTGACATCCGGGTTGCTGGATACGAACTCGATCCGGAGACTGTAACACTGCGGAGCCAGTTGACTCGAGTTAAACCACCAGCCTGGATATAACAACAGCACCTTCAACTATAATGTAGGTGCTGCTACAGCCAGGGAGCTCAAACACCTACATTATAACTGCCGCGAGAATTCTCACGTTTTCAACTCTCACGGATTATGAAATTCTGTTTTCCGTGCTCGCGTCCCATTAACGCCGAAATTGTTCCTGTTTTGCACGAGATATCAGTTACAGAGGAACCACTCGCATTCGTCGGAACAATCCCCGGTAGAAATTTCATGGCGTTGCGTCAAGCCCGGACGAGGCCTTCTCAGGTCATGATTTTACGCTCTAAAATTGAAATTTTAATTCATTTTCATTTTATATTCAAACGAAAAATTTTGTTGCAATTTAAGAAAACTAAAAATTTAATTCTAATTTTATATTCAAACTATAAATTTAATTCTCATTTCGTATTCAAACTAAAAATTTAATTCTCATTTTGTATTCAAACTAAAAATTAACGCCCAAATTTTTCTTGCTTTGCACGGGATATTAGTTATAGAGGAAACACTCGCATTCGTCGGAACAATCCCCGGTACAAATTTCATGGCGTTGCGTCAGGCCCTGACGAGGCCTTCTCAGGTCACGATTTTACGCTCTAAAATAGAAATTTTAATTCATTTTTATTTTATATTCAAACTAAAAATTTGGTTGCAATTCTTTAAAAATGCTAAAAATGTAATTCTAATGTTGTATTCAAACTAAAAATTAACGCCGAAGTTTTTCCTGCTTTGCACGAGATATCAGTTATAGAGGAACCACTTGGATTCGTCAGAACAATATCCCTGATAGAAATTTCAGAGCGTTGCGCCAGACCCTGGCAAAGGACTCTTTACGCCACGATTCAACGCTCCAAAATAGAAATTTTAGTTAATTTTGATTTTATAGTGAAAAAAAAAATTAATTTTAAATTCGTGTTCAAACAAAAACTTGATTTCATTTCTTTATTGAAACAAACAATTTCATTTCATTTCTTTATTCAAACTAAAAATTCAATTTTTACTCTTTATCCAAACAAAAACTTTAATTTTATATTCAATTATAAAATGTAAATTAAATTTGTTATTCAAACACAATATGTGGTCTTAATTTTTTTCATTGGATCTAAAAATTTTATTTTGATATTTTATTCAACCTGACAATTAAATTTTTATTTTTCGTCGAAATCCCTAATAGGAAGGTGTGTCGTATGTCGTATTCGATTTACCGATCTAAAATGTGTCTGCAGCCGGGATATTGGGACCAATAACCATGCAAGTTCGGTGCGGATAACGAGACGCTGCAACACGCAGTAAAGCGCCGTACGGTAATCTCAAATATAATCGGGCTCGGGTGATTCGTCTAGTTAAATGTCGGCAGTTAGGAAATAAATCGTGCAGAAAATAATGCTTGTCTCGGTCCGCATTATTATTTGACGGAGGGGTGGGCGGCAAGAGGTCCGGCGAAGCACAAGCCGGGAACGGCCCACAGATACAATCTGGAGTAAAGTTAAGTGCGTGCGCGTTCTTTCGCTCCATTTATTCACCCCGTCGCCTCTATAACTCAATATACACTCATGCAAACCGTACGCGCGTATGTGTTTCAGCCGGTCAGGTCCAATTAGGTATTCCGATCAGGATCGCGGTTTGTGCCCGCTGCGAAAGAGTGGCGAGTGATTCTCGCGGTACTGGGCCGATACTGGGCCGGTGCTGGGCCGCTCTATCGCGCGGCAAGGACTCCCTTCCTGAAACGCGGTTAGCGAACGCGGCAGAACCGAGGTCGAGCATTCCGGAACATATCTTTCCGTACCGTAAATCATCTCGCGAACCTCCGGATCGGCCTCCCGAACTCACAGGGCTCCAAAAAATTGCGCACTTGTTCGTGCCGTCCAGCACGCAGCTAGAAAAAAATTTATTTGACGGCCACCGTTTATTTGGTTCAAGTAAAATATTTATTTGATTTAAATAAATATTTATTTTTATTCAAATAAATTATTTTTCTGGTGTGGAAAAAAATACACGTGAAAAATTTACTTAAAAATGTAATTTAATGTAATTTAATGTAAGTAGGGCTGAGAGCAATATATAGCCCGATATATAACCGATTTCGTTAACGAAAAAATTCTAAAAAATTTATTTGTAAAAATACCATTTTCGTCGAAAAATGTCAGAGCCCCCTTCTCTTTCTTCCACTTTCAAAATGGTCAAATATTTTTTTTCGAGATATCGATTTTTTACCAACTCCATTGGCTTCAAGTGGCCCATTTCCGTACATGCAATCTGTAATCTTTTCGAAATTTCAAAAATTGACAATTTTCAGCATGGGGAATCCTATGTTAAATTTTGCGAAACGGCACTTTTTTCAAAAAATTTCGAGATATCGAATTGAAACCTCCGCCATTGTTTTCAAGAAAACCATTTTCGTCGAAAAAATGGTATACAAAATAAAGCGAATATATTTGTTTATTATGTGATCTTGATAGCTGGAAAAGTTGAGAGGCGTGAAGTCTAAGGTAGTCCGTAGATTGCAATCGTAATCGTAATATTAAGGTAGTCTAAGGTAGTAAGTAGATTGCAATCATAATAGGAACATGTTTCCGATTTCCGGTTTCCGATTTCAAATTTCCGATTTCCTCGTCAATTTTTCTTTTCGATTCTGACTCGCCGAATCCGGGTAGATTTTTAGCCGCCGATTCCCGACACCCTGTATAGAGCGAGTAAGTCGATTACCGTTTTCTCGCCGCCGATTCTATTCGCGAGTGGAGGGGCATCTGTGCCGAGCTCCGGTTTCCCAAGGTGAAAAGTATTCCTATGTGCGCGCATGTGTATAATGAGAAGCGAGGCACATTTGAGGGGCGCGCAATCCCGTGTAGTTCAGTTCGCTCTCGTCTCGGGCGAATTTGCGCGCGCACCGTGCGAGCTTAATTTCGCGTCTTGCGCAACTCGTGATTAACGGCCAGCCGCGAAAATTTGCCATTAAAAAGTCGCAGCTGGCGGGCCGTGAGGTTCGCCGCTGATTTTTATTTTTGCACCCTCGCGTCTCGTTTGACAATAATCAAGCGGGTCGTATTATCTCGGATTAATCCGCCGAAGTGGCGTTTACTCGCGGACGAGGCAGAAGATAAACACGGGCTTTCGATTAACGCTGCTCTCACGGCCGAAAATTTGTAGCGGAGCATAACGCAACATTTAATGACGGGACAGCTGCGCGATCCGCGCACGGGACCTTGGATTTGCGTTTAACAAAAATTTATATTTACGACTGCGCACGATCAATTAAGCCTTGAACGGCAAAACAAATTAAGTGTGCGCGACCTCGCCACACATTTTTGGGCTTTGACGGAAATGCCGTTGAAAATGATCTTTGGAGAACTGACTTGGTGCATCTTGTGGTGCACTTTGAGATTCTGGGAATATGCTGAACTGGAATTTCCGGTATTAATGTTGAGCGCATTTTTTTTTAAGGACATTGAAAAATGAGGTGGAAAAAATCTTGTGTGCCATTTTAGGGATTTAGGGAGGAAAGTAATGCGATCAGACGAACCAACTGTGTACACGTTGCAAGGGAGAAACTTATTATTGTTTCTCCTTGAGGGGTTAAAAAAAAAGTTAATTACTGAAAATCTCATTTAAGAAAAAAAATGTTAATTTACGACGTGAGCATGATTAATTAAACCGAGGGTAAAACCAATTAAGCGCACGCGACCTCGCCACACATTTTTGGGCTTTGACGGAAATGCCGCTGAAAATTATCTTTGGAGAACCGACTTGGTGCATCTTGTGGTGCACTTTGAGATTCTGGGAATATGCGGAACTAGGAATTTCTAGTATTAACGTGGAGCGCATTTTTTTTTTTTTTTTTTTTTTAAGGTTTTTGAGAAATTAGGTGGAAAAAATCTCGTGTGCCATTTTAGGGATCTAGGGAGGAATGCGATGGAACGATCCAACTGCGTACACATTGCGGGGGTGAAACTTATTGTAGTTTTTCCTTGAGGGGTTTAAAGATTTTTCTTTAATTAATGAAGATCTCATATACGATCAATAATGTTTATTTATGACGTGAGCATGATCAATTAAACCGAGGGTAAAGCAATTAAGCGCACGTGACCTCGTCATACATTTGTGGGCTTTGACGGAAATGTTGAAAATGATCTTTGGCGGACCGATTGGTGCATCTTGTGGTGCACTTTGAGATTCTGGGAATGTGCCGAACTAGGAATTTCTAGTATTAAAGTTGAGCGCATTTTCTTTTTTTTTTTTTAAGGACATTGAAAAATTAGGTGGAAAAAATCTCGTGTGCTATTTTAGGGATCTGGGGAGGAAAGTAATGAGATGAGACGATCCAACTGCGTACACGTTGCAAGGGTGAAACATATTATAGTTAATACTGAATTTAATTACTGAAAGATTAATTAAACCTTGACGGTAAAACCAATTAAGCGCACACGACCTCGTCATACGTTGTTGGTCTTTGACGGACATATACCGATCTTTGGCGAATCGAACTGTTGCATCTTGCAGTCCACTATCAGCTTCTGCGAATAAGTTGTTTCCAGAGTTACAATCCAAGCGAAGTATATTATTTTTGTTATGAAAAAATAAAAAATATCTCACTCGCTATTTTAGGAATCTAGGGAAACTAATGGAAACGAAACTAATGCGAAGGGATAATCCGACATGTATCTATCGAAAGCGTAAAACTTATTATAGGTTCCTTTGGGGCAGTAAAAAAAAATAATAATAATTAAAGGGTGTAAAATAAAAAAAAAGGTTCCTTTTCATTTTTGAATGCGTTTCTACCTTATTGAGAGCTTTAGTGAGCTCCATTTCGATTGTCGACGAGAAACATCTCCGGGTTATTCCTTTCATACCCGACTACGAATTCCGAGCTACAAAGATCACTAAATGGATGATGAACACCGACCAGTGTTACTACGAAGAACCATACCGGAACTAGTCCGACGGCCCCGACCGCAGTGTATTACATCCGCGCTTCTGAGATTCTCCAGAACGTCAGAGCAGTATAAAAAGGAATAAAAAACGAGCCGCGTCCACGCGGAACAAGGATCGTCGGCGACGCGATGATATCATAAGTCCGCGCGATATTTGCATCGTAGTTAGAATCCTTAACAGACAGCGGAGGTGTGGAACGAATTGTCGCAGCCAGTTCTCTGTTCTGTTGTTCTCGAAGACCCTGTTCTATCCATTTTTAGGAGGAAAAAAAAAATAGAAATAAAAATAAACAAAACAGACTCCAATCTATATACACGGCTGCGTGTCTGATTTCAAGATCGACCGTCCGGACGTCGGCGAGTGGAGCACATTCGTCCTTCGCTGTCGGTCTATTTAACTCTATTTGACACGGCAAGGCCGACGACCACTTTCGAAGCCGCGGCTTCCTGAACCCCCGATTTAGGGCCGTTAGCGTTACTGGCGTTACTCGCGTATGCATATACCGACACATTGTGCAGGGGAATGAATCACGAGATGTATCTGCTGGTCAACAGTGTTATTGCAGGCACCTGCTCTATTCAATCCGGCGCGTTGTTACAGAAATGAATGTTTTAGAGGACGCGCGTGCGGGCGCCCAATTAATCAACGGTATGTGTGTGTGGAAATGAGAAAACGGAGGAGCGAAATGTGGGATATATTTTTTTAGTGTACCTTCACTTGCGCAGCCAAACACTTTCTGGCGCAACGAAATCGATGGCTGGTATCTCGAGCAAGGTTGTAATCTCTTTTGGAGGTCTGTTACTGAGTTTGATTTTTTTAAATACGATGTTATTTCGGTAGGTATTTTTTTAATACCGAAATGCTGCCATGGCTTGTTGACAATCGAAAAGATCCAAAGGTGCAAAGGTCCATAGATCCATAGATCCATAGATCCACAGATCCATAGATCCATAGATCCATAGATCCATAGATCCATAGATCCATAGATCCATAGACCCATAGACCCATAGATCCATAGATCCATAGATCCATAGATCCACAGATCCAAAGATCCAAAGATCCATAGATCCATAGATCCATAGATCCAAAGATCCATAGATCCATAGATCCATAGATCCATAGATCCATAGATCCAAAGATCCATAGATCCAAAGATCCATAGATCCAAAGATCCGTAGATCTATAGATCCACAGATCCATAGATCCACAGATGCATAGATCCACAGATCCAAAGATCCAAAGATCCATAGATCCATAGGTTCAAAGATCCAAAGATCCAAAGATCTAAAGATTTATAGATCCAAAGACCCAAAGATCCAAAGATCCAAAAATCTTCAATACATTTCACCAGAAGAAAATTAAATTTATCCCCTGAATCAGTAACTCATCCGCTTTTACTCGACGCGACTTCTTAACAGGCGGTCGAGATTATTTCAGCGACGACGGACGGAGTGCGCTGATTCAGCCAGTCTTCGGACACGACAGCTGAGACTTTTAGGAGCGCTCGATAGGCACGTGGGTGCGTCGATGGGTTTACCACTGCTGCCCGTATCTTGAACGATATAATAATGAAACACGTGTTGGTTCAACCCACGGGCTGTAGTCGATATATAGATATATCTATACGTTTATAAATGCGAGCTGCACCGTTCGAACCCGGATTCTCCTGTAAAACTAGATAGCCTTTATAGGAGTGTATCACACGCCCCGTACTTTCCAGACTGTGTGCTCGATGATATTGCTATATCGCCGGTAATCAATGTTACCTGTGTGCACGGACCAGTCTCGCTTGCCATTGGCCACGCCATTTCGCTGTACATAAAAAATACTGTACTGCTGCTGTAACAAGCTGGAGTACGGCTGATTGCTCGTAATTTACGTTACAACAGATATTACCTGCGGTTCTTTGCATTTTCGGTTGGCTATCGAAATTATCAATAATTTCTCAATTTAGCTGCCTCGACGAGAACTTAAATCCACACTCGGCGAAGGGTCGGGTGGAAGCAATGCGGGCTCTTTCTATAGTTACCTTGAACCTCCAGCGCCTGGTCCGCCCGATTATGCACAGGATATCGCACGTGCCTTACTATAAAGATATGCATACCTTTATGTTTGCCCGAAGCGGAGAAGAATGCAGTATAGTTCGTACTTGCACGCAGTCTGAGTCAGAAACTCTAAACACCCCGGTATAGTTTCCACAGCGTCTGCGATTTCACCATATATAACTTTTTTTTTTGCTGCCGGATTTTGGTTCAACTACACTTTGTAAAGTTTCGAAAGGGCACTTCATTCCTTATGAATAATGGAATAACTTTTAATCGTAAATCGTATACATTTATTTTTCATTTTTTGTAAACTTTTTCTTGCAGCCGGATTTCGGTTCAAGAAAATTTTGTACATTTTTGGACGATCACTTGTTTTGTTTACATTCCTTTGCCGATTTTTTTTGGTTTTTGTAAGGGGGTGTGATAAACACTTAGTCGGTAAGAAATAGGTTTGCCGTGTTCAGTCAGTGACCAAACTATACGGTTTTGGGGTATATGTAACAAAGTGCTCGATCGTATACAATTCTTTCACTTCGGCTGTCCTTCGCGCGTGAACTCGAACAAAATACATCGTCGCCGATTTGGCATTTACCAAAACGATGGTCCTTCGGGTCACCGACCTGCGGTAACTGTATCTCCTTCGTAAAGCCCTGTGGGCACGTACGGTACGACCGGTACTCCACAAAGTGGATTCGGTTGTGGCGTGTAGCAGGATTTGTCATTGCCAAAGTCTCTTCGTCAATGTCAAGAGATGGATTTCCATTCATTAACCTCTTCATCTACTTCAGGACGGCGTGAATATAATTTTAACAGAAAATCGTCCAAATGTAATTTTTTGCATTTTGGGTGCAAATGTAATTTTTTCCATTTTGTGTCCAAATGTAATTTTTTTTCGTTTTGTGTGCAAATGTAATTTTTTGCACTTTGTGTGCAAATGTAAATTTTTACATTTTGTGTGCAAATGGAATTTTTTTCATTTTGTGTGCAAATGGAATTTTTTTCAATTTGTGTGCAAATGGAATTTTTTTCATTTTGTGTGCAAATGTAACTTTTTGCATTTTGTGTGCAAGTGTAATTTTTTGCATTTTATGTGCAAACTTTGCACACACACACCGAGAAAAAAAAATGATAAAGAGCAACAATACTTACTTTTTACAATAAAAAATAGTTCCCAAAGGGAACGTCTGCATTTCATAGTTACGACGATGACATAACATCATGGTTGCAACGATAATTATAGTTTAACCGATTGAATTTATTCCATCAGAAACGATCTATATAGACGTTCCTCCTGGGAACGATTCGTTACAGTAGGAAATGCGATTCTTTTTCTCAGTGCGTCTCGACGAACTTTTAAGTGCCGGTAAGTTTAGTGGGCTACGACAGAGACCAGCTTTGTTTTGGATTTTGGGTCCAGAGGGCGGGCACAAAAATAAACCACCATCCAAAATATATTTTAGACATGCGCGCGCATTTATGGATCCTTTTTGCGGCGCTATGTATTCCGCTCGGGCACTTACATTTTCTCCTCCCACGGAGCACGACTTCGCGCAGCAATAACTGTCTTTCTCTCTGCGGGTCTCGTGCATTGAACTCTCGGGATCGAACGAACGAGTGAATGAATTCAGGGTCTCGATCGTGACCGCGAAGACGTCGGAGAGACGCAAATGAACATTGTCTTGCTGTTACACGAATGGAGGGGACCCTATAATTCTGAACATGCGCAATGCAGCAACTTTATGTCTCTGAACCCAGATCGACTTTAAGAAAATCCTGTACAGCACGCCGAACTGCCACTTTTTTTCCCACGCTCAGTCAGTCATCCTTCGGGGCTTCAAATAACAAAAATAACAATAATAACAATAATACACTGATAAAAAAGTACAGTTGAATCAACTAAGATTCGGGCAGGGACGTTCAAATAAATATTTAATTTGTTGAACAAAATATTTTAATGACTCAAAAATATTTTGGTGGAATCACCCAATAAATGGTTTAACTAACCAATTTTTTAGCTGTGCCAATAATATATTTAGTTGAATGTCCCTGCCCGAATCTTAGTTGATTCAACCGTATTTTTTTATCAGTGTAGCAATAATAACAATAATTACAATAATAATAATCCACTCCAAATATCTGCTTTCTTACGCACAACGTGCGAAATATTTTTTTGTTTCTTTCTTTATATATACAAAAACATCAAAGATTTATTATATTGTTATATTGTAAAAGGGAATTTTCCCGTCTACTAAATAAATTAATAATAATAATAATAATAATAATAATAATAATAGTGCGGATCAGTGATATGAAGGAATATTAAAAAAAATTATAACGTATCACGAAAGAGCACGCCGTACAATCCGACAACAATTGACAAATGTATCAACGTGCCGACCTGGTGGGCGACGATGACTTCGATTTACCAAAAAAATATTTCCTGGAAGCGGCGATAGACACTCACGCTTTCATCGGGAATAAAATTAACGCGTGGCGCCCCTCGTCGCGATTGCACCAGATTGTCGAGTCTTTCCTTACACGTAGAGCTGCCCGTGGTCGCGTCAAACGAAGCTTTCCGCTTTTCTCTTTGCTCGATCGCGGCCTTGGCCCTCCAGCGGGACGCGTGGCATACGCAAGACCGCGAGCATGACGCGGCTTCTGCGTTCGTAGGACACATTTCGAAGTGACGATCACGTAACTTTATTACCGGACTTCCAGGGCGTTCGCCGGACTTCTCTTCACTTAATGGTCATATATATATATATATATATATATATATATATATATATATATAGACACATATATATGTATATATATGTATACTACATAGTGGGACGACGTAACGTATTTCCATTTGCCGGGCGTGTTCCTTCTACGAATTTGTGTTTGGCTTATTTATCTGGCGACGCGTATATATAGTAATACGTGAACGCCTAAGCTATATCCAGTAAAACAAGTGAGAGTCAAAGAGCGAAAGAAGCGGGCGCTTGCATAATCGGACGGTTCTCGTTGCCTCAGAGGATCGGAAAAGAAACGTGTCGTCAAACACGTGGACCGAGACTCCGAACTCTCTTCTGCCCCGACTCTCCTTTTCGCTATAGTTCGTTAAATAATATATCGAAAAGAAAGTACTGCGAGCTGTCTGCGTGTGTCGAACTTGGGAAGAAGTGGACTGCGCATGCGCGCGGTTACAAACTGGAGAACCCCGCAGCTCGCAATACATGAACGTTTACATGAATATTTACGTGGAGATTGACATGCACAGGTGCATGAATATTTATATGAATATTTACGTGAAGATTTGCGTAAATATGTGCGTGAATATTTGCGTGAATATTTGCGTGAATATTTGCGTGAATATTTGCGTGAATATTTGCGTGAATATTTGCGTGAATATTTGCGTGAATATTTGCATTTGCGTGAATATTTGCGTGAATATTTGCGTGAATATTTGCGTGAATATTTGCGTGAATATTTGCGTGAATATTTGTGTCAATATTTGCGTGAACATTGGCGTGAACATTGGCGTGAACATTCGCGTGAACATTCGCGTGAACATTTACGTGAACATTTACGTGAACATTTATGTAAACATTTATACGAACATTTATGCAAACATTTATACGAACATTTATGCAAACATTTATACGAACATTTATGCAAACATTTATGCGAACATTTATGCAAACATTTATGCAAACATTTATGCAAACATTTATGCAAACATTTATACGAACATTTATGCAAACATTTATACGAACATTTATGCAAACATTTATACGAACATTTATGCAAACATTTATACGAACATTTACACGAGCATTTCGTAGAAAATAATTTTATCGAAATCAAAGCTTCCTTTCAGAAAGCAAACCGAGAATATTTATTACAAACAGGAAACTAATACTTAAAAATTACCAGTAAGTAATAGCGTCAAGTCTTTTGCAAACGTTAATAGTGTAAAAGACGGGCATATACGATCGGATCACACAATGAATTAAGGCCTTGCGCCAAGCGTGTCCGACGTGTGTACATTACACCCAGGCCAGGATAGCGGACGTGCTGATAGGCTCGTCGATATTACGATGAGAAACACAACGAATAATTTCGCGGAACGAGGGATTGAGTGGGGGGGGGGGGGAGAGGAGGTCGTCTAATTAATGGATACGCTGTGGTGTGGTGGGTGCGTCCACGCGCTGGACATTTTTCCATCCGACTTCAATAATCGTGGATCGCGTATGTCTGCCTCTTCGTTCTGTTGTATACACGTATGTAAAGAATACACGGAATACACACGACCACGCCGCGCACCAAGCCGAGACGAGGGACCCTTTTATTCATACGGCGCAGCGCAATTCGCGCAATTACCAATGGATATGCATTTCCCACCCCGCGCTCGTCTTCGGTAGTTACCACACGCCATCCATCCCTGATTATTTATCGCTCTCGACTGTCGTACGGGAGACCTCGCATACAAGGCGATTCAGAACCGGAGTACCGATAGCAGCTTTTTTCTCGAAACGCGTCGCTCGATTGAAAATCGAGCTTATTTGGGCGAAAAAACTTTAGGCAATTTTGGACAATCTTGTATTCTGACAAAAATAAAAGGCTTCTCAAGATTAGCGTTTCATGAGAAACTTGAACAATTTATGACAGTCAAATTCATTTTTTTTTATTCTTTCTGATTGACTCATTTTTCGACTGTAAGGATTTTTAAAGGTGATTCAGAATCGAAGTACCGATAGGAGCTTTTTTTCTCGAAACGCGGCGCTGGATTGAAAATCGAGCTTATTGGGCGAAAAAACTTTAGGCAATTTTGGACAATCTTGTATTGTTCTAAAAATAAAAGGTTTCTCAAGATTAGCGTTTCATGAGCAACTGGAACAATTTATGACAGACAAATCATTTTTTTTTCACTTGACTATATTTTCAACTATAATGATTTCTTAAGGTGATTCAGAACCGGAGTACCGATAGAAGCTTCTTCCTCGAAACGCATCGCTTGATTTTGAATCGAGCTTGGATCGAACAGTCAGATCCATTTTTTTAAATGCTTTCCGCTTGACTAATTTTTCGACCATAAGGATTTTTAAAGGTGATTCATAACCGGAATACCGAGAGCAGCTTCTTCCTCGAAACGCGTCGGTTGGTATTCGACTTCATTCGATCGACTTCATTCGGCGAAAAAACTGTCGGCAATTTTGGACATTCTTCTAATCAGCCAAAAATGAAAAGTTTTCTCAAGGTTACCGTCGTATTAGCAACTGGAACAATTTATAACACTCAAATCCATTATTTTTTAAAATTCTTTCCACTCGACTAATTTGCAACTATAACGATATTTCCGATGTCCGCACAGAACGAAAATGTCCTAAGATTACAAATTCAAAAACACATAATCGAATAACGTTTTACAGAGCAATAAAAAAAGAAGTTAATTTTTTCTCGTTGCAATTCATGAATATTTTGAATAAACCAGTATGCTAGTGGACTGCATCGCTGTGCATCGCTAATCGTCCAGCGCAATGCAACGCGTACGACACAGGCAAGCAAGCACGGGTAATGGAGCAGTCCCGTCGGTCCTCCTTTATTCCCAATGAGACAGAGTCGCGATTACCGAGCCAGCATCATCATGATTTAATGAAGATGCCAGTCGGCGTTTGTAACATAGGTAATGGCTTAATGGCATTTTAACTGCACCGAATAACGAATGCGTTTTTCCCCGCTGTTCCACATTGCGCCGGTGCGCCTGCGGTGCGAGAACATTATGATACATCGGTGTAATCCTTTGCGCAGATACGAGAAGGAATAATACATTAAGGAGGGAGTCACGCTGCGCGCTGACTTCGCATAAGTTCGACAACAACAAGAGAAAATTGCAAGTACTTCTTGATGGTGTAAAAATCCGAAAAAATCATGTATACTAAAGGTACTGAGAAGATTAATATTGCATAATAATAATTGCAAAATGTTATTAACAAATTTATCAAAAAATTAATTGGTTAAGAAATTACCCGACAACAAAACTTTTTTTTTATGAAAATGATTCGTTTATTTTTCTGATTACGTATGAATTTTCTCAGATTTTTAAGTAATCGTTGATTTTTTTTTTAGAACTAAAATCAACGATTACTTAAAAATCTGAAAAAATTAATACGTATTCAGAAAAATAAACGAATAATTTTCATTAAAAAAAAAGTTTTGTTGCCGGGTAATTTGTTAACCAATTAATTTTTTGATGAATTTGTTAAT
>JAPYZD010007217.1:0-15969 GCA_030522725.1 Ichneumoninae sp. B BG-2022a
CCTCAACTTCTCCAAACCTCAACTTCTCCAAACCTCAACTTCTCCAAACCTCAACTTCTCCAAACCTCAACTTCTCCAAACCTCCGTTTTTTCAAATCCGTTTCCTCACCCTTCCATAGTAATGCAGAATACATCGAAAGAAAATAAAAATCGTGCCAAGGAGAGCCGAAGAAACCGAATTTTGAGTTCGATCGGCCAACTACGACGGTGATAACGGTAAATGTTGTGGATAAGTCGTCCGAGTCTCGGCAAGCGAGGTTGTCGACGACGTCTACGGCGAGAAACGACGCCCCTCGGTAATTGTCACTGTACTCAAGGAGGTATGCGTGCGCTTTGCCACCTCCGTTGTAGCGGGATCCTGGCGAGTGTGTGTACGAGCACAGGGTAGAAGGACACCGTGGCAAAGCTTCTGAAAGCTCTACAAATTGGGTACGTACGAAGCCCTTGTCTCCTTAGTAGCTCTACCTCTCCGGCAAAGGTGAAAGACAGGGTTGTACGAGGAGGACGAGAACACGCCGCTTGCGCTGTTGGCTGATGCGCTCTCGACCTTTAACTCTGGTATCGGGCGGGAGAGGCAAGAAGCCAAAGACAAGCAAACAAGAAGTAAGGGTAGGGGTTTTCCCCATAAATTTTCATTATTTTAAAGTCAACGCCTCGTTTGTATCCGCAACAAGCAGCGGCGAGGGTTGAGACGGAGGGTGAGAAACATAGAAAGATGAGAAGGAACGAAGAGGAGGACGAGTTTGGGTGGAAGACAGTAAAAGAAGCGAAAGGTGAAAGCCCGTGCGAGGAGAAAAAACCGAGGGATAGGCGGAGAGAGGGACAGATAAATTGGTAAAAGTGGAAGACGGGAGGCGTAAGCCACGTCTGTTGTTTCTCGTCCATCGCGAAAATAAATGCCTGCTGGTCCCTTTCTCTGACGACTTCGTCACTTCAACATTTTCACCCCTTTCAAACATCGAAAGCAGGCTCGGCGGGCTTTCGTGAGAGCCTTTCATCTCCGATTCCGCGATCTTTGTCACGCATGGCTTGAACCATCAATGTGTATTTTTTTTTTTCATTCTTCTTTATCGCTGGAACAAATTATAATCCAATGCGGAATCGACAAATTTTTTCTCGCTAATTGCATATTAATCTCCGAGGTAATTTTAATGAAGTAATGTAACACCCACGGCCTCCCGCTCTTCGTTTCGATTGCCTGGCAGCTAATCGGCAAGAAATTAGTAAAAATCGTAAGCCTCGTCTGTTGTTTCTCGTCCATCGCGAAAATACCTCCTTGTCCCTTTCTCTGACGACTTCGTCACTTCAACATTTTCACCCCTTTCAAACATCGAAAGCGGGCTCGGCGGGCTTTCGTGAGAGCCTTTCATCTCCGATCCTGCGATCTTTGTCACGCATTGCTTGAACCATCAATGTGTATTTTTTTTCTTTTTTTTCATTCTTCTTTATCGGTGGGACAAATTATAATCCAATGCGGAATCGACAAAATTTGTCCTCGCTAATTGCATATTAATCTCCGAGGTAATTTTAATGAAGTAATGTAACACCCACGGCCTCCCCTCTTCGTTTCGATTGCCCGGCAGCTAATCGGCAAGAAATTTCACACACAGTAGTAGAGCTACAGAAAATGACGTAACATTAATTATACAAACTCCGCTGGCTGAACTTTTGTAAATTATTGTTGTGGATTTGCACTTAAATCGAAGGGGCGTGTTGGGGCGTTTTGATTCCCAAAAGTCTCGGCGAAGCCCAAGACCCGTGTATCCTAATCAAAACTCGTCCGAGTCAAGTAAAATAGAATGGATGGAATGGCGAGAGGGGTTTGTCGAAAATAAATTCGACGGTTCTGTGTAGTTCGCTGCCGAGAGTATACAATCTTGCAAGATACTGAGAAAATTAATCAAAGCTTATTTCGAGCTCGGGCTTAAGGAGCCACACGAGTCAAACGAGCGCTACATTTTATAAAGTCGATTATACAAGCTTTTACGCATCTATTGATTACAGTGGATTATTTTCATTGCAACAGAAGTTCTTAGCATAGAACAACATTAATTGCAATGGATTTGCAAAAATTTTAACTGATTTTTGCTCATTTTCGAAAACCTTTTCAAAAATCAGCAAAAACCAGTTAATATTTTTGCAAATCCATTGCAATTAATATATTTCCGGATTAAAGACATTTATGATTATTTGTAATGCAAATAATCATAACGATAATCCATAGATGCGTAAAGTTTGTATAAAAGACTAAAAATGTAGCACTCATTTGATTAAGTCATTTGACTCAGCAATCTTCTCTAGTTTAAAAACAGCTACACACAACAGTGTGTTAATTTTCGTGGCATAAAGATAATTTCGTTGCATGTCATTATTCGAAATATCCGGAGCACAAAATATCGTTGTTAGTTAGAAAAATTTTCGAAGTCGTAGCGTTTCCGTTGGTGCTCAGTGCTAGAGTCCGAGCACCGGATTCATAACAACGAGGAGTGCAGGTCACGTCGTCCGCAGAGCTCTAAAGTTTTTAGCCCAACGAGCCCCACACTAGGTGGAATCGATTTCCTTGGGGAGGATGCGCGTCTCAACTTTACCCGTATACCCCGGAAACACAACGCACACACACACACACATAGAGTTGCCGGGGAAAGACAGGAATGAAAGAATAAAAGAATGAAATGAAATGAAAAGGGAACAAGTGAGTCGGCAAAATGTCGAAAAATTAACAACAAAAATCTTCTATGAAAAGAAAAATCTATTTTTTAAAGTGAGTTTTTTTGCAGACCATTATTATAATAAAATTTAAAAAATAAAATAGAAATCTGTAACTTGAATTCGGAATTTTAAAAAAGTCTCAAAGACTAAACAAAAATAGAAATCCATAGGCCATAAATTACCAAATTGTTCATCTATGTTATTATACTTCTTGGCATTATATATTTCCTGTTTGTTACAAATTTAAAAACTGTAATATCAGACACCAGTCTCTATATCTCAAGTCCAGAGTATATAAATAGAAAGTGTCCACCTTTATCCAGTGTATTCTCATAGCAAACCGCCACGGAATGTACGGCACCGGTGAGACGAAATTCCTATGACATATAGATACGTGAGCGAGATACATATCTACGTATTTAACGTTATACACTGCCATCGGGAGCCCTTCGTCCACGCCACCTGGGTACAATAAACCTCAACATAATTCGACGAATCGTCGACTACGTTAAACGTAAGTCTCCTTCTTTCATTTCCTATTTTTTCCCCTTTATATATATATATATATATATATATATATATATATATACACGTCCGGTTGTATTTGGTTTCTCGACCAGACTCTCTCGCGCCGTCTCTCTTTTGCCGCTCGGCTCATTCAGAACACGTATGAACGTACAAATCGTCCTGGATGAACGAGAGGCAGGGACGCGTGCGGTCGTTCCTCCGGTACCGTTATCCGGAAAACGTTGTTCCCTCCGCGCGCGAGAACATCAGGGCCAAGAGAGGGGTTGAGGTATATGGAAGCTGAAGTAGAGAAGTCGAAATGCTGAGGGGAATGAAAAGAAGAGTTTTTCCGCAGGACACGCACGTACAGCGCGTTGTCCAATCTAAAAATCTCTTCGGACCGTGCAGACTGTGTGTAGTGTGTTTGCTTCGCCTCTTGCTGCCGCTGTGTTCTTTCATTCCTTCAATCGTTATCTCAAGTTCGAATTCACCGCTTGTCGCCCGTTCCGGACTGTTTCAAACGTATTCATTTGGATACAGAGACAAACTTTCGATACGCGATCTACTCGGATCGAGAGATACACTTTTGAGGCACGAATTGTTATTATTATTTTTTGTGTTAAAAAGGGGCTTTATTAATATAGAGACTTGTCGGGGATGCAAAACTGAGTGAACTTTTCCTTTGGCGGAACTTTGTACGATGCGTAGTTCTTCGGTTACAAGGGTTCAAAATATTCAGCCAATGCGGGCGCACGTCAGACGGCGCTGCAGTCTCTTGAGCCGTCTAATTGGCCGGAAGGTTCAATCGCTCGTATCTTGAAAGCCATGCGGTGTACAAACGAATTGCAAAGGATTGTTTTTGTTCATTTTTGGCCTCTTCATGCGACCCCACATTCGCTTTTGTGCAACATTTTCATATAGAAGAGATCGTGAAAAACTAATTATTTGTGGAAAAAAAAATGTCGCGTGACATAAAAACAAGTTTCATCTCATATGAAGAGCTCGCCTCCGTTTTGCCCGCCCCATTATGTCAACGACCCGTGACCCGAATTTCGACTCCACTACGAATACACGATTTCCGACATGAAATTTCCAAAATTCAGGTCAACGCTTATAGCGTCGGCCCTCTCGACGCTCGTTCACGAAATCGAACTCTCGGATATTGCATTTATAGAGTGCATCGATGCAGCAAACTCGTTTAATAGTGTTTAATTGTCATTCTTCATTAAACGATGTAACGAGCATTTTCCCTCCGGACAAGAACCTACATGGTATGTGCTTGCGCAATGTCCATCGTACTCCAAACGCAATACGACTGCGGTGCGTATCGGAGGAATAATATTGTAATCCCGATACAGTTGACTCGCTGAATTCCTCTTTTCTTGTTCACATATGTATTTTTTTTTCTATCCACCCATGCAATCCAGACGCCGTACAACACAATATATTTTATCACCGCTATTGCGTTGAACCGGAAAGCCTCTGATAATTACACCGCTGCCTGGCTCCCCGTTCGCCGTACCTCCCCCGTAATACTTCTGAGGATATTAAAATAGTGGCGTTTAATTAAAGTCCGGCGCAGAGTCGTCGTTGCCTCCGCCGCCCTCGTCGAGCGCAATAAACTGTTGTGTAATCTGTTCGAGCGCATCGCACGCTCCATCTCCTCCTTCCACCCCTTTTTGTTGTCGTTGTGTTTTCACCCTGCCGTGTTTCGGAGGTTCTCTTCTATAAACATGCGGTTTGTTTTGCTCAGTCCGTCTGCACGCGCGGACTCGATTTCCGCTGATCCACAATGTTCATTGTTGCGCCCGCTGATATTACGTTTCTGGAGATATAAATTGTGTACGCGACGCTTCGTTGGTATTATGGAGAATACGCATTAACGATATGCATATACATGGTTCGTCGCTTTTTGGCAAAATTTTGTTTATGCGGATCCATAATCATCGGGGAGGATTTTCGGGGATGTTGAAATTGGATCGCGGTGAGCGAGATTATAAAGCGATGCGATTCGATTTGGCATCGTTGGATCCCATGCATGGGAATTTTACGGGGTATTAATATTACAAAATGAACGCGGTCGGTAATGCTGTTTTCTCTGCGAGCCACCACGTCTTTTGATCTTAAAATCCCTTGCCAAAAAAAAGACAACAAGCAAAAAATTGCTTACATTTTTCGTCACCGAGCGTAGTTGAGTCTCGACAGACAAAAATAATTTCGTAAAATCGGAATACGAAGTTCCGTAAAAATAATTTTGTTAAATAAGTGATAAATTCGGTTGTTTAGTTTTGAATATTACAAACCTGCCCTCTTATTTCTCGTGCAATTCATTATTTTAGTTTATACTTTTGTTCTGTTTAGATTAGTTTTTGGGTAGTACTGTATAATTTATTTTTGTTATTTTTCATTGTATAATTTTTAGCTGCGTGTTTTTATTGCCACTCGTCGTTGTATTTTTGTCCTTAGGGCGCTTGCCTCGGGACGCGAATAACCGACGCTATCCTATAATTTGATCTCACCGCGCGGCGCAACTTTCTTGCTCAAGTGAGAACGTTCAAATTCACCGAGGCCCTCGAAGAACGTTAAAAATAAAATAAAATTTGTTATCCAATATATTCCATCCGGAGAACTCTCGTCACGGCACCGAGACAAATTGGCGGCAATTTAAATCCCGATGATGAAGAATGCCGCCCTGGCATTTCTCATCTACTCGAACCCTTCCTCTCACTAATCCGACTTCGGATAAATGGAACATGTACACCCGTGAAGGCTCACACATCTCGCGCATACCTCCTTTCGTCGTTACGGACCTCGTTGCTATATGTTGACTTTCGCGTTATAGCCATGCAGGAATCTCTCCATCCGTCTTGCCCCTCGTTTCGTGTACGAACTATGAGCATGTGTCTGTGTGTATATAAACCAGGCATTCCAATCTATTCGTATAAATAAGGAAGGGCAATTACCATACCCCGAGGACGTGTTTCACTATTAAATACCCCGCACGCGCCCCATACGACGAGGGCCCTGAGGAGCCATGATCCCGCAATACTGTCGCGTATGGCAGGATCTCCAAGACGAAGCGGGCAAAAGAAGGACGAAACGTTGGGGCATTAAGGATGGTATGAAACGAGTGAGATATTCTCCTGCCCCTCGCCTCTCCCCTCGAGATAAATTGGGTCGGAGAATTTACATTTCCATCTGGCCGGAATAAATGGATACCTGAGGCACGCCCGGAACTCACCGGGCAAGGGGATTCCCCTCGGTACATAGCTTTGCTCTCTTCCATTTTCCGTCTCCTTTCGGTACACGCTCCGCGCTTCTGGTCCCCGCCGGTACCGATGTTACCAGACAATAGGACGGAAAGAAACACGGGAGAAAGAGAGCGAAGGACGACGGCCAAGATTGCCGTAGCATCAACCGGCTGCGGTGAGGAACACGTACCGCGACCGAGTCGTCATTCAGCATCGATGCCCGCAATACGATGTGGGAGTCGTGGAACCCCCCCTGGAGGAGAAATTATCCTGGGAACTATGAGAAATAAATTCAGATGGAATTGTTGGGTATCCGGTTACCCGACCAATTATTAAGGGATTTACATGATGCCTGTTTTTACTGACGAGCCTGGGTAAAGGACTCGGTGATCGACGGTTCTCGGGATCGTTTGTGCTCATTGAATGGCAATTTGTTCGGGGTCACGGAATTGTTGAGGAGAGAGGGGGGAATCATTGGTAATTGGGAAAATTGCGGAGCTGGCGTTTTTAATCGAAAATTTTAATTTTCTTAAACATTTTTTTTAATGTGGAGAGTGTGTTGTAATTTTTTATTTATTGATGAACGGTACTGAAACGGCTTTTTTACATAAACTGTTTGCGAAGTTTTAAACACATGCGCGTTTCAATTTTACACTAACATTTTTATTTTTAATTACAACTTTTGCAAATTTTAGACACCGATTCGTAATTTTAATATATCGTTTTTTCATTTTACAAAGTTTTACATTTTCATTTTAAACTTACATTTAATCTTCAATTAATGTAAATAACGTAAGCAACTGTCGGATTCCAGTACATTAATTTTACCATTTTACCATCCCGGCTTATTAACAATTTTACTTTGTACTTTTGTTTGTAAAACTAGAAGTCTGATGGTGCGATCCGAAAATTAACAAATTAACAAATAAAAAATTGAGGCCCTTTATGAACAACAAGTTGCTGTAAAAAGTACAAACTTTTTTTACTGCATGTCCACACAATCTCTTTTTATCTTGAACAATTCTCATCGCCGTAAGAAATTCGAGGCGAACTGCCACGATCTGATCGAATAATCGTTTCGGTGCCCAACTCTCTTTCTCTCTCCCTTATCGTTTCCCTCGCCGTTCGCCGCCGACCTCACGTTACCCTATACACATCCCATGGCACGGAATGCATCACGCAACCTCCAGTTCAGGGCTAGACTTTGTTAATTACCGAAGACTCGCCCTTCTGCGAGTGATCGCGCGCTAACGTCCACGCTAAAGCCGGAACCGGATGTTACTGTCGTCGGTGGTTGGTACCCTCTCTGCGTTTCTCTCTCATACCCCGGTTCCTACCTTCAGCCATGGCCGACGTCAAGGTTCGGATATCGTGTGCGAGTATCTCAACATTTTCAACCCTCCCTCCCTCCCTCTGTCTCCCCTGCGAACCAGGCAACGTCCCTCTGACCGTGACTCAGCCACCCGTTCGTACCGCTGATACCGTTTAAAATCGTAAGGCGCCCCTTTCCTAAACTACCCTTTAGTTTAGCTTCTCATCGCGAACATACTCTACACATAGAACACGTTACGATGAACTCTGTACCGAACGAATCAACCGGGTTCCCTCTCACCGGAGAGCGGTTTCGGGCCTGGGGGGGGGGGGGGGGGAGGGAGAAAAGGGGGGGAGGGAGAAAATAGAAGTAGAATTATCGCGTGCACGTCAGGAAACGCTCTCCCGTTTTCACCGAGAAAGGGAAACATCCCGTCGTATAACCTCGCTCCCGGCACCGATAACACTTGTTTACCGAAACTTGACTACCATCAGTGCGGAGAAAAAATGTGTGTGGCATAATGGGTTCGGAAAATCGGCGGCGCATGGTACGGTACGATATCCGACCGGAAGTTAAGAAAATTTTCCGTTGGGATGGTATCGTTGGAGCACAAAGTACCGACGAAAAATAAAATTGGTTGAAATCAGCACATGATAAAATACCATATCCGATCGGAAATCAAGAAAAATTTCCGTAGGGATGAAATCGTTGGAGCAAAAAGTACCGACGAAAAATAAAATCGATTAAAATCGGCACCGCAAGGTAAGATACCATATCCGGTCGGAAATGAAGAAAATTTTCGGTAGCGACCGGAAATGAAGAAAATTTTCCGTAGCGACGGTATCGTTGGAGCACAAAGTACCGGCGAAAATAAAATTGGTTAAAATTAGCACATGATAAAATACCATATCCGACCGGAAATCAAGAAAAATTTCCGTAGAGATGAAATCGTTGGAGCCCAAAGTACCGATGAAAAATAAAATTGGTTAAAATCGGCACCGCACAGTAAGCTACCATATCCGATCGGAAATGAAGAAAATTTTTGGTAGCGACCGGAAACGAAGAAAATTTTCCGTAGCGACGGTATCGTTGGAGCACAAAGTACCGACGAAAAATAAAATTGGTTAAAATGAGCACATGATAAAATACCATATCCGATCGGAAATCAAGAAAAATTTCTGTAGCGATGAAATCGTTGGAGCAAAAAGAACCGACGAAAAATAAAATCGGTTAAAATCGGCATCGCACAGTAAGATACCATATCCGATCGGAAATGAAAAAATGTACGTAGGGATGAAATCGTTGGAGCAAAAAGTACCGACGAAAAATAAAATCGGTTAAAATCACTATTCGATTATATGATTCAATTTTTATTTTGTCACCGTTTACCTAGACGATAAGTACATCCAAATAGTATGTATTATTCCGGAAGCAAGCCAGACGCTGAGTTCGCGGAAATACGTTGACAAACCCCCCGAGGCGGTTCAAGAGGGGAATATGGAGTTGGGCGTGAGCTTAGGGGTAATAGAAGATGATGGTGGCGCGATGGCGTAGGGACGGTGGTGGAACGTCGGTACTGACACCTGGTCTTGACAGTCGTCACGGCCACGCACATTTCCTCCCCGTCCCCTGGCATCGTGCGTGACGCGTCGGGCGTCACGCGTGTTCTGTTATGCTTCTGGTATTGGGTACAAAGATGATACCTATTCTGCGCCGCCGTCTGCCGCTATTGTGCGAGCCGGTCCACGTTAAATTGGCGAACAATTTTCCACGATGCCAATTATTTATTCTCTGCCGATTTCGCAGTCGAAAAACAATGCAACAAAATGCTATAAAAATCTGTCAGAGTCTCAATCGACGAAACCAAATTTTTACACCATCATTTATTAAATTGAAAATGTATTTTCTTCAAAAGTTTCATTCCGGAGGCTTCAATTTTTATACAGTTTGCAAAATTAACGTGAAAACCTCGACCAAAATGGGGTACGAAAGACGAGCAATCGATTTAACTACAAACAAGTTAAATACATATTTATTTTGGGCAGAGGAACGATTGTTGACAAGAACTCAAAAAATATGTAATTTTAAATGCTTAAAAAATATCAAATTTGTCGATATTGTTGACATTAAAAAAACTACATTCTTCTGATTTTTGTCACACAATATACATGTATAAATGTATATACATATGTATATAGTAAAGTCTCGCACGTGCCAATGCTTGGGTAACGTGCCAGCGCGTTATGTTCGATGTCTCATGATTTCTCGAATTGGGTTCAATGTATGGGTAAACCGATCGCGATGGCACACGACACCCATCGAGAATACCACGCAACGGTGGTGAGCCTCGAACTCGGTTCTACGCTCGATCGAACGTCATTATAGAATCCACGTCACCATGTATTTCTGGTCGAAGCTATGTGCATCCAAATCCATGTGCAACTGTGACGAGAACTATATATGCATATATGTACATATAATAGATGTGCGGTGCGGTACATAGGATCGATAAGGAAGAGAACATGCTCGGCTCGCGTTTATTGAGATTTAATCGATTTCTATGTCCGTGAATGATAGGCACCATACGTACAGGAACAGGTTAGTTGAAGGAAAGCAGAATCTCTCTCTCAGCCGAGCTATTACCGTGAAACTATTTATGGTGCCTGGATGGAATTTATCCAATGAAACGTGCGATCATAGAGCGGATAATGTATAGTATTTACGGGTGTATATATATATGTACATGTATATATGTATTGGAACGGAAGGTGTAGATTTCCCGCGAGATTTAAACGAATTACGAGATCAATTATCGAAACAATTCGCGTCGTAATATACTTAGCCGAGCAGAAAATTGATTACATTCTTGAGCACAGATTTCTATTTTTTTAGTAGTAGCTCTATTAGTAAAAAAGGAGTTGGAATATGGAATTTTAGGATTGCTTTTCCATAATGGTCCTTTATTCGCAAAGCTTCTTCTATGAGAAAACATTTGCTGTGTTTTTGGCTTCCTCGTATAGGAAGTTTCGCGAATAAAGTAACATCATGAGAAAGCCATATGAAAGTTTTAATTTTCAACCGATTCTGGTTCGGTGCGAAAAAAACACCAACGTCGCGCTTCACTTTGCCGGATTTGTGACCGTCGCAACTAAATAGATCGAATAATACGGTTCTCATTTGCTGGCCCTTTCAATTTTCACTCAAGAAATTCAAAATGATGAACCAAACAAACAATTATTTAGTGTTAATTTTCTTACACAAAAATTGTTCAACATCATTTTCGGTTCCTAAGCAAAAGCAATAAATAAATTACTAACAAAAAATAACCTTCAGAACAATTAAAAAACACGCCATTCCGAGGTGTCCTTTGATCGGTATCCTATAATTAGTCTCTCCCTCCAAAAGGACTCTCAGGCTCTCTCCGCAGTCCTCGTTTGTTCCGTCGTTAATTCTCGAGACTCGAAATAGCCGGAGGCTATAATAGTATCGCACATACTCGTCTCGAGCTCGCGGGTCTTCCCTCTCCGTCCTGCATATAAGGATCAGCGCGTTAGCCCTTTGCCCGGATGATAGATAGGTCCAGGCACGCCTATCTCGGCTCGTGCTCGTGATACGCCATGATTTACGACACGGCCCTATGGGTACGAGCAGTCCAGTTCCCGCTCAAGCTCCGTGTATACAGGATCGCCGTAGTACGGTATATCGACGGCTGAGAATCAAAAGGACGTAAGTCCCTTCTCACAGTACGCCAGTTGCGCCCCTTTGGTTCTCAGTCGTTCATACAACGTACAAGACATAACAGTAAATATTATAATTATTGTTACGTCCCGACGCTTCGGACATCTTAAGGATCATTCATAATTATTTTCCATGTCCAATTTGATAATTTACATCGCCATAGGATGATTCCAAGCCAATAGACCACCGGCCGTAAAATATCAAATTTCCGCAAGCGGTGGGCGGCGAGCTCGGTACACTGAGAAAAAGAATAGTATTTTCTACTATACCAATAGTTTTCAGGGGGAACGTCTATATAGATAGTTTTTGATACTATATAATCAATTGGTTAAATTATAATTATTGTTGCAACCATGATTTTTTGCCCCTGTCGTAACTATAAAATGTAAACGTTCCTCCTGGGAACTATTTTTTATGGTATAAAGTCAGTATTGTTGCTTTACTATGGTATTTTTTCTCAGTTTCTTTTTATCGCTTCGCGGCATCCAAGTTCATGGTGAATGTTTGGTCCACAATTACGATCCAAATGGCTCGTAAGTGGCAAAGGGGAATCCTCTTGCAGTGGTACTTTGTGGTTGGCTGAGTGTCCTCTCCTATCTGTGGGCACTCCGAGCGCAAGTTACGTCCTTTTGGTTCCTAGTCGTTGATATAACGTGCAAGACGTAACAGTAAATATTGTAATTATTGTTGCGTCCGGACGCTTCGGACATCTTACGGCTCACTCATAATTATTTTCCATGTCCACTTTGATAATTTACATCGCCAAAGAATGATTCTAAACCAATACGCCAGTGGACGTAAAATATCAAATTTCCGAAAGCGATGTCCGCAAGCGGCGGTCCGCGAGCTCGGGACTCTTTATCGCTTCGCGGCACCCAAATTCGTACTAAGTGTTTCGTCCACAATTACGATCCAAATGGCTCGCAAGTCGCGAAGGGGAATTCTCTCGCAGCGGTACTTTGTGGTTAGACGAGTGTCCCCTCCGTTCTATGGGTGCTCCGAACAAAGTTTGCCGAAATAATTAGTTTTATGCGCTATCTCGTCTATGTTTGGCCCCCTCGGACTCGGCTGGACAGCCTCACACACGCCTGCTGTCCAGTCTAAATTCGTCTATCGCTAACGAAATGGAGTGCCATTTCCTGTATTCCGCCTCCGCAGTCCTCTGTCGCTGACTGTAACCCGGTTCTACTGCGTTCAACGAAAGAGAATTCTACGATATAACGCGCCGTCCGCAAACGCCACTATACAATGTATACATATAACTTGATATACTGAGTATAATATTTTAATCGTAATATCACCAAAGGAGGATTTGAAACACAATATCACTAGAATTTACTACAACTCTTGATTATGACGGCTATGACGTCTGAAGCGACGACATAGTAAGTATAATAGTGTAATCATAATATCGCCAAAGGAGGATTCCAAGCCAATATCACGCCAACTCAGTATGACTCTTGACGGTGACGATTATAGAGTATTTGATATACAAAGTATAATACTGTAATCGTAATATCGCCAAAGGAGAATTCCAAATCAATATCACGCCAACTCAGTACGTCATTGGTTTTACTATACGAAAGATCCTCAGGTTCCTTTCTGAATCAATGATATATGGCCCGGACCATATATCATTGATTTACGTGTTAATCGAGGTGGACCATATTCACCACTTTAATTATAACTTATAATTTATACATATAACTTGATATACTGAGTATAATATTTTAATCGTAATATCGCCAAAGGAGGATTTCAAACACAATATCACTAGAATTTACCACAACTCTTGATTATGACGGCTATGACGTCTGAAGCGACGATATAGTAAGTATAATAGTGTAATCATAATATCGCCAAAGGAGGATTCCAAGCCAATATCACGCCAACTCAGTACGTCATTGGTTTTAATATACGGAAGATCCTTAGGTTCCTCTCTGAGGCGGCGACATGGTGTAAAAGTGGGAAATATGGCCCGGTCCATATATCATTGATTTACGTGTTAATCGAGGTGCGCCATAATCACCACTTTCCCCCTACTAAATATAATAGCGTAATCGTAATATCGCCAAAGGTGGATTCCAAACCAATATCACGCCAACTCAGTACGACTTTAGACGATGCTGATTACGCGGCATTCCATGCCCGGTTGTTGGTTTTACGATACCGTAGATTCTCAGGCTCCTGTCCGAAGAGGCGATATACTGCATCGACGCGCATCGAGAAGGGGGAATCCTGACGCGGGGGCACTTTGCGGTTGGATGAGTGTCCTCTCCGATCTATGGGTACCTCGAACAAAGTTTGTCTTGTGCTCTATCTCGTCTATGTCCGTCCCCTCGGACTCGGCTGGTCAGCCGACACACACGCCCGCTGTCCAGTCTAAATTCGCCTATCGCTAACGAAATGGAGTGTCATTTCCTGTTTCCGCAGTCCTCCCTTGCTGACCATACCGCTCTTCTACTACGTTCAACGAACGAGAATTCTACGATATAACGAGGCGTTTGCAAAAGCCACGTTATAACGTATACGTATAACTTAATATACTAAGTATAATAGTGTAATGCAGTTTTAGTATCACACCTCCTCGAACACTTTTCCAAGCTTTGAAGCACCGATATTCCCGGGCGCTTTAAGGCTGATTCGATTCCCCCCCCCCGCCCCCCCCCCCCCCCCCCCTTCGGCCCAAAACCGTTTCCGCAGTCAGGTGGCGCACTCTTTTCCGTGCTCGATAGTAAAAGATGAAGAAAAAAAATATTCCCGTCGCTCGTCGTTCAAACGCTCGCTATTTATTGTACAAGGCGAATACCGTCTAGACGTCGAGGACCCTCTGGGAAAGATGCCAAAAAGTCAAAGGGGGAGTGCGTGGATAGTCGAATCGTCGACGGTTCCCTTTATCGAATCTTTGCGTGTGTGCCCGCGCGCGAGAGCGTTTGCGTGCCCCGCCAAAGACTTTTATTCGCTGTTTGGTAGTTATAAGGTCTGGTCGATTCGTCCGGCGCGTCCGAATTTCTCGGGACCCTTGATGCCTCGAAAATACGCAGCCGTTCAAATTCGATGCGATAAGGATATTGGTCCATGCACAGTAAAATTGGTACGTGTCTTCTCAACAAATGGAAAAAAAAATTCTTGTTAATTTTACAGACAAATTATGTTCATTTTATAAAAATGTTTGTTTCTTTTATAAAAATGTTTGTTTCTTTTATAAAAATGTTTGTTCCTTTTATAAAAATGTTTGTTCTTTTATAAAAATGTCTTTTCTTTTTATAAAAATGTTTGTTCATTTTATAAAAATGTTTCTTCATTTTATAAAAATGTTTCTTCTTTTTTCCAAATATATTTTGTTGAATTGTCAAGAAATAAATTGTGGACGTTTCTGGACAAAAAAGTTTAAAGCACAAATATATTTACTGTCTAAAGTATAGATATTAGTTTGCATTTACAATAATTTTTTTCTGTACCATCGATTAAACCACCCATTGCGTTTTACCGAACTGCATTTTTTTAGGTTTTTCTGCCCTTTTTTTTGAGAAACATTCGGACCGTTTTCTAGTTACGAGGTGGCAAAATTGAGGCTCTAGTTGTGTATGAATCGCGGTGAAAAAAGGCTCGAAACTCTTTGATTATAAATATCTTTCTCCGCTGTCTTTCAACCTCCTCCATTGGGCCTTCATCTTCGTTACTCTTGATGACCAAGCCTCAGAATTATTAGTCCCTAAAGAATGAGCCCTAAATAGTACACGGTGCTCGGACGAAGCTTCTCTCTGACCACAGGGTTTCCCGACTGCGCCACAGCGTGGTGCAGGGAACACGAGAATTTTCGAAACATAAAAAAGGGCTCGTAGAACTCTTCAGCGCGTCTCAGGTATAATTCGTACACGTGGCTTGGTGGTGTAGACCGAGTAGGAAAAAGTTGGAGAAGGTGAACCGTAGAAAGGATAGCGCGGCCCTGGAAAAAGAGGGTCGAAATGAAAAACACGATGGCGCAAGGCCTCTACTCCCTGCTGCCTGGGGTCCTCGACGTGTGCCGTGTATGATACAAGGTCGGGCGCCCTTTGAGCGTGATGTGGGGTCTCGGGCACCCCGCGGAGGGCTCCCGTGGCTCCGGGTGAAGAGGGAATGACAACAAACTGAGAAACACGCGTAACCGGCGTATACCGTGTCAACTCCTGGAGCCTCACAGCGGACTTCCGATTAGGACCGCATTTTCGAGTGATGGTCGTTAAAAAAAAAAATTATATATACATACATATGTATATCATGTTGAAGAGTAGCATTCAGACGGGGGCGTGGAACTCTTTTTCTCTATTATCATTTTTTACGATATTTCTTGGTAATAGGGGAGAGCGGGGCCAAAAGTAACACGGGTCAATTGTAACAAGCGGCCGCGCAACGCTGCGCATGATCGGACGCATCGGATATGAAGTGAGCAACATTATAGACATCACCTTA
>JAPYZD010007219.1:0-11222 GCA_030522725.1 Ichneumoninae sp. B BG-2022a
TTTTTCAGATTTTTATACCATCGAGAAGTACTTGCAATATTCACTTTCTTTTCGATAACTTATGCGAGATGAGCGGGAAGCGACATAGCTACCTTAAGACCATGCGAAATACCGCAGTCGGCAACAAAAACTGTAATCGATTTTTTCCATCGCACTGCGCACTTGCACCCAAAAGCAACTTCTTCCATGAACCTCAATCGATATCCACTTCACCTAAGAACTTCCATTTAACCATCAACAGTCCCCATTACCAAAAAAAAAAGTAATTACAGTTTTCATTACTGACCGATCAGGCGCCGAGTCGGAACAAAGAGCCGCGACGTCGCCTCAAAGGTCACCCTCACCTCCTGCGCGAAACAAAACACAACAGCGCCGACCGGTTAATGCCGGGTTTCCAAGGGCGCCATCGCGCGTTGAGGCGTCAATGCGAAAAACGAACCTCGAGAGTCCCCCACTCCTCGGGCGCCCGCAAAATATCTTTTATTTCCTCCTTTCTCGTTCCGACTTCGCTTCCGAGCAAGTGAGAATAAATTTGAAAAAAGAAACAAAAATAAAAAGCCCTTTTTTTCCGAGTAAAAACTTGCGCGGCGGTCGCGTCCTGCGTGTGATACACCCGTCCATATATATCCGTATACAACGGGATAGTTTATGGTGGGTTGTGAAACAGACGTGCGGGTGCCAGTCGGGAATAGTTGTGTATACAGTGAAGGCGTGTATGTGGGTATATGCACGGGATCGCCGTGCAATAGAGACGCGCCGGTCCGCTCAGCGCGAGCCCCCGGGTTTTATCCCCTTCAGTATAAACATGACGGGTTTTATTGTTTGACGTTTTGTTATCTAATTGGTCGTTACTCGCGGGCCGGGCAGAGTGCAGCGATAGAGCGAGATCGAGCGAGCCGCGAGCCGCGAGAGACTCATTCCACTGGAAGCCCGCTTGGGTCCGGAGGTTCGAGCGTCGACTCTCCATTCCATTTCGTTCCATCGGATCGTATCCCATTCAATTCGTGACCATAACGCAAGCCGAGCCATGGGCGAGACCGAGAGGGACGGAGGCCGCGCCGGGCCATCGTAATTCACCGACTCTAACTGTCGCTATAGTGTCATTGCATTTAGTGCTCTCATACACGAGTACCGCGCATTCGATACATCCGCACAAAAGTCGGACGATACCGAAACACGTAAACCCCACCGAACGTAAAATAAACTCGGGTTCGTCGAATTGCCCCGAACCGAACGCTTAATCTCGATTGTAAATCAAATTTCCAGGAAGAGGAGAAGGAGGGGGGAGAAAAAAATGGAGAAGATGGACGAATAAGAAGTACTGCGACCAATCGAGAAGGACTCCAGGGCGGACAATGAGATGGTCTGTTAAAATCGGATTGCCTGGCACGTTGAGAAGAATGAGGAGAGAATTCGGGCCAAGGTGTTGGTGCGCATTTCCGCCGGAAGGGTGCGCATTGCATTTAGTGCTCTTATAGACGAACACCGTACGTTCGATACATCCGTACAGAAATTTGATGATACTGAAACACGTAAACGGTATTTAAATTTATTTAACTAAATACATTTTTTAAAAAATTATTTATTTAAATTTTTGTTTATTTATTTATTTATGAGTTTAAACTAAACTCGGTTCGGAGAATTTTCCGGCCGAACTTTTAATCTCGATTATAATTTTAATGAATTTCAGGAAGAAGAACAAAAATTAAGAACATCCACGAATAACAACTACTGCAATGGATCAAGAAACACTCGGGTGCAGATGATGAGATGGACTCTTAAAATTGGATAGCCCTAACCTTCGATACATCCGTACCAAAATCGGATGATACTGAAGCACGTAAACGGAATTTAAATTAAATTCTGTTTGGCGAATTTCCCGACCGAATGTTTGAACTCAATTATAATTTTATTAAATTTCAAGAAGAAGAAAAAAATTAAGAACATCCACGAATAACAATTACTACTGCAAAGAATGAGGAAACACTCCAGTGCAGATAATGAGATCGGTCGTCAAAATTAGACAGCCCTACCTGGAGAGAAGAATGAACAGAGAATTTATGCCAAGGAGTTGGTGTATATTTCCGGCGGAAGGCTGCAAATTGCATTTAGTGCTCTCATACACGAGTGCCGTACGTTCGATGCATCCGCACAAAAGTCGGATAACAAATAGATAGCATTTTGATTCAGTACTGGAATAAATTCCCTGAGTAAATAGTACTTCTAAAAATCTAAACTAAACTAAAATCTAATCTAAACTAAAATCTAAAGTAAAATCTAGACTTGATCGCCTTTTCTTGTACTACAATAGTAGTACAAGGAAAGGCGATCAAGTCTAGATTTTGCTTAGAACTAAAACAGCCATACTGAACACGTAACCCAACCATAAAATAAACTCGATTCGTCGAATTGTCCGACTGAACGTTTAAACTTAATTGTAAATCAAATTTCCAGGAAGCGGAAAAAAAATGAAGAAGATCCACGAATCACAACAGCGGCTATCAATCAGCAAACTCTCGACTGCCGATAATGAGACGGGCTCTTAAAATTAGATAGCCCCACCCGCAGCGAAGAAAGCCGAGAAAATGCACGCCGAGGGGTTCTTGCGTATATCCGGCAGAAAGTTCGACACTGCATTTAGTGCTTTCACACACGAACGCGTCCGCACAAGACCCCGCATGACACCGAACACCTAAACCGAACGTAAAATAAACCCGCGTCCTCAAATTACCCGACCGAAAGTTTAATCTCAATTGTAAATCAAATTTGCAGAAAGAACACGAAGAAGAAAAAAATGAAGAAACGAAAAGGAAGAAGCTCCACGAATAACGACTACTGCAATCAATCAAGAAACACTCGAGTGCAGATAATGAGACAGACTGTTAAAATTAGATGGGTACAGTCCTCCCCAGCCGAGGAGAGGAATGAAGAGAGAATTCATGCCGAGGGGTTGTATATATCCGGAAGGGTGCCGCGCAGTTATGGCCACTGGTTGGAGCTCTTCGGCTGCGAAGCGGAGGAGCTTCGAGGATGAAGATTGAGACGAGGGCGAAGGAGAGGAAGAGGGTAGGCGAGCCAAGACAGTAGCACGAACGAGGACGTGCACGACCTGAGTCAGGAGGGAACGGAGGACGCGAGGTGGGAGACGCGGGCCTCGGGAGGGTGAGAGCCGTTGGAAGAGGAGAAACGGAGCCCGAGGAGCCTCGCTGGTCGGAGAGAACGGGCGAGCGCGCAAACAGGCAGCAATATCATAAAGTAAGTTTGTGGCGTGGATGGCCGCCTCGCGCTCCTAATGGACAATAACTGCGATATACTGCCTCATCCAGAGAGAGCCCAGACTCCCCCCAGAACCGCCGCCGTCCTCGGGGCTCAGACTCGTCCTCTTCCCGATCCGCCGTGGAAGCGAAAGGCCCTCGACTCTAAACACACGGATAACGTTGCGGAGTCGGGGGCGATCATGACCGAGCGGCCACGTCGCGCTGTACGCACTTTATATCTTGGGGCTAAGTATCAAGTGCCAATAGAGGCTTCCCTGCGGAGATTCTCGAGCCTCCGGGCTTGTACTTAGCGCCCGAGTGACCCCTACGCAACGGGGGGCGGTAACGCCGAGGGGCCGGACTAACCCTTGTCGACACTTCGATGACCATTGAGTAATGAAACGAAACGTTTGGGGGCTCGCGGAGTCTATGTTTTTATCCTTTTGTTTATTGATTGATGGGTGCATTTACGGCTATAGAAGAACACCAAATAGCAACTCTGGACGAAAATGGCTCTGCGAAAAAAAAATATATATATGTCTTAGATAGGGATAAGCTTGTGGTACAGCTGTATTGTGGTAGAGTTAATTTTTAATTCCGGTAGAGTTGAATTTTACTTCCGGTAGAGTTAAATTTTAATTCCGGTAAAGTTAAATTTTAATTCCGGTAGAGTTGAATTTCAATACCGGTAGAGTTAAATTTCAATTCCGGTAGAGTTAAATTTCAATTCCGGTAGAGTTAAATTTTAATTCCGGTAGAGTTTAATTTCAATTCCGGTAGAGTTACATTTTAATTCCGGTGGAGGTAATTTTCAATTCCGGTGGAGTTTTCATTTTTGCTGCGGTGAAGATTTTCCTACAGAGTTATAAAATCGCAGAGCCGAGTTCGTCAAACTCGTCTCCGTCTGAGTTGTGAATGCGGCGATTAACGCTCGATCCGAAAACTATCCTCGACAGATCGATCCGCTTATCAAATACATTATGACAAATTAACGTCGACCGACAGCAAAGCCCAAACGCGGCGACGACGCCCTTTCCTGTATCGTGACTGTTGCATGCCGGGAGTTTTGGAATTACCGCTCGCTCACCGCGTGTCGGCGCGGGCGCGGGTGTGGGGGGGGCGGGGGGGGGAGGAGGAGGAGGGATGAAGCTCGAGAGCTGGAAAAATGTTGGAACAGCTCCGGCGATCGAGCTATCGTGTGCACACACGTCGAACTGCCGGTGGTTCTGCTCGCGAGTTCGCTCGGCGGCAATATTTTACATAGGATTGCGGGCTCTTTCTCTCGCTCTCTGTCTCCCCGGTGCGGACCGCGTATAGCCGCGTGTGGCGTACACGCCAGCGGGAGAGGCAGCGGCAGCATCGACGTTTGATATTTTTATGCGGTGGCGCCACTGCTGTACGGAGATTTACGAGGCAGATATGTGATCACAAAATGGCCGACACTAAATCAAATATGGTGCATCGGGAAAACATCCGGCATTATTATTGGGACTTTTATTGGAACGTAGAGACGGAGATCGAGGTGGAGCGCCGATGCCGACCCGGCGGGGGCAATAAAGCAAACGCCGTGACGTAATTTTACGATCACCCATCCACCCCTCCCCCCCCCCTCCCCGCCCTGCCCCTCGGGCCACCCCCGCCTTGCTGTATGCAGAGCAATCGTTATACCGGAGATTCTTATAGCTATATCTATTTACGATACATATATATGTATTTCTGGAACTTCTCTTTCGCGTCGTGGCGGCGTGGGCACCCGATTAGGTAGCGACCCTTGCACGTTCTATTGCGTCTGCGTTATACCTAAAGGATGTACACCGGTATGCGTTGCAAACCTCCCTCAAATATATCGTCTCGCGGTGCTCGGAGGTCTTTTTTATGGGTTCGTGGCTTCCCAGGTCGATCGTTATATAATCCAAACTACTATACTCGCCGTTCAATAGCGCGAGAGGATAACAAAAATGGCTGCTATAAATGCAAAGGAAATATTGTTTTAGCAAATACTGACTGATTACTGTATTGCTTGAATTTGGGCAAAAAATATAGGTGGATCCTTGTTCGACAGGTGAAGTCGAACATATTTGGTCTTTTTTTTTGTAACTTCCATTGACATTGGATGGGTGATGGCATTTTACAATCGCTCAAGCCCCCCCCCCTCTGCCCCCCAGGCCGCCCCCGCACTTCAATATATTAGTAGATATATATAGTAGAACATTCATTATACTGGAGATTTTTATACCTATATCTATATATTTATAGGTATAGAAATACATATGTATTTTTATAACTTCTGTTGCGCGTCATGGCGGCGTGTGTGCCCGATTAGGTAGCGACCCCTGCACGTTGTATTGCGTCTGCGTTATACATAAGGATATACCGGTACGCATTAAAACCGTCCCTCAAATATATCGCTTCGCGGTGCTCACAGTTCTTTTTTATGGTTTCATGGTTTCCCATGCCGATCGTTATATAATACAAACTACTATACTCGCCGCTCGACGGCGAGAGAAGATAGCAAAAAAAATGGCTGCCATAAATGGAAAGGAAATATTGTTTTTCGTTATTACTGACCTCTCGCCTGAATTTGAACAAAAACTGTAGGTGGATTCGCGTTCGACAAAGTAATTTGTCTGCATTTTTTTATTACAAAAATCCATTACAAAAGAAAAAAAAATTATGTGTATTTTTTTTTTTTTTTTTGTATGACTCGATCGCCGTAAAAGTAACAATGAAACTTTCGATGCTCCTCACGTGGTATAAAGTTTTATTAAACGCCGAAACGGTCGGTCAAAAATTATTGCATCTTCGTTCGGCGTAGGCGTTTTTTTTCTATACAGCATCTCGTTATAAGCAGCCCAGTAGTTTAATCGGTATAGCCGACGAAGGGGGGGGAGTTATTATACGAGAACGGAATTACGGTCCTCAACTAGCAATAAAATTAATGTCGACGAACGAGAGGGTATGGAGATTGATGGTGTGTGCGCTTGTGAACGCGCTCTCGGGACGCAAGGTGAAAAGAGCAAAGTTGTCCATCCGGTTGAAGGTTCGAAAAGAGTCGTGAAAGGAAAGGAAGAAAAGAACGAAAAGAAGTATAAAGAAGCAAAGAGAAAGACACTCTCTTATGGCCCGAAAGAATCCTGAATGATAAACCTTATATATAGCGCGTACTGCAGCCATGAATGCGCATGCGTCTCAGCGGGGACGTAAAAAAGATTGAAGGACCACCGGGCGTCAGTAAAGTTTTTTTTGCTTTTAGACGAAAACAAAAAAAATATCCCTTTCCGTGAAAACTCATCTACTTTACGAGCATCGAAAATGATATTTTTTCGACGCCGGAAGCTCCCGAGCCGTGCAACAACATCCGTACTATTTTTCCCCTCATCCCCCAATAGTAAAACATCCCAATATCCCCAACATTCAAACTTCATCTCCTTTACAGAATTGAAAAAAAAATTGTATTTCTTACTATCGTTTATCGCTATCCGCCCGAAAGAATCCTGAATGATAAACCTTATATATATAACGCGTACTGCCGCCATGAATGCGCATGCGCAGCTGACACTAAGAAAGATTGGGCCATCAGTAAAAAAAATCCCTTTGCGTGAAAACTCATCGTGTACCTTACGAGCATCGAGAATGATATTTCCTCGACGCCGGAAGCTCCCGAGCCGTGCAACAGCATCCGTACAATTTTTTCCTTCATCCCCATTCCCGTCAACCGAATTGAAAAGAAAGGTATTTCTTACCATCGTTTATCGCTATCGTTGCGCGGGCACACATGTCTGTTTATTGAGCAAACAGGCTGTGTAGCCGCGGCGTTGAAGAGGCGCACGTGACCGGCTCAGCGACGTTAGAATAAAAAAAAACGCAGAAAAAAAGGTACTCGATGATTCCTGCCAACGCCCTCGGGTGTGTATCTCAGTGTGCTATCAGTCTGGTCTTCTCCGCTCTTCCGTATGCGCTTTTGCGTGTCGCAGGATCGTCGCTCAGCCCCGAGGCCACTGTTGTCTCTGACAACACTCCATTTTTTTTCTCCCGAGGCCGACCGGGGCGCTCCGCAACACGCAACTGCGTCGACTGCGATGAATCTCCGTTCTCGCAGCACTGCGAGAACGAGCTACGCGACAAGTTCCACAGGTGCCCCCTCGAGCTCGTTCTACCGCACTTCGGGCACGTATCGAACCTTCGGCACCGTCTCGCACAGTGTATCCTGGCGTGTATCGGTGTCCTCCTGTTTTTCTTTCTTAAAATAATAATATCACAGCGAGCACAACTCGGGGCTCGGACGGGACGAGAGCGAGCGACCGTATGGATGCTGTACGTCTCGTTCGGGGAACTCGCGCGGAAATATATTACGAAGAGAGGCACAAGTGTATGTACTCTCGCGGGTGGGTTCCACCGATCGAACTTTGATCTGTCTTTCGTGTTGTCCTTTTGCCGCTGACGGGAGACGTTAAGATCGATGCCCTTGCACGAGGGCGAAGATGGACAGCAAAGTCTTTTTATTCTTGGTTTATTTAGTTTGGGGAAAAAGATTGCAGTTTCATAGAAAAAATTGTACTTTGTGGACACAAAGATTTCAGTTTGTTAGAGAAAAATGTTTTAGTTTCTTAATCAAAAAGATTTTACTTTCATAAAAAAAAGATGTTAGTTTGTTAGAAAAATAAGACTTTAATATCTTAGAAAAAGTGATTTTAGTTTCATAGAAAAACAAATTTAATTCGTCAGTTTTCTGAGGAATTGAAATCTCTAAATCTGAATCTGAGGAAAACACAAAATATGTAACCGAAACACGAAAAATCTTTTTAAAAAAGTAAATTGAACTGGGCGAGAAGGGTCGAGCAGGGAAAAGTCGAAAAGTAGGATTGACNNNAAGGGGAGGGGAGGGGGGGGGGGGGGGGGGGGGGGGGGGGGGGGGGGGGTAGTATTACGGAAAAATCCGAGACTTTTTGACTTTTCTTTTTCGGTGCGGATACTTTATCTGATCCGACAAACAAGAGCCTCTCGGGTTCTCGCGGTGTGCAGGCTCCGGCGGACGAGATGTTTTTTTTTTTCATGAATGGTTTTTCGTGCGCGAGAGCGGCTTCTCGGCTTAACCGGCTGGGGGAAGAGAGCTCAATCCCTTTTGTTAATCGAGAGAACCTCGGGGTCTCTTGCGAGCGCGCGCGCGCCCCCCTCGTCACCGGAAATACTTTCGCCTTTACATTTCGTCAGGTCCACGATGCACCGAAGAATGAGAATAACGGAGGCTCAAAGAAGTTAAGAATGCGCCTACGCCGGAGAGATCCATACCAGGACTATTATAGGGCTTATACGGCAGTACACCAAACTAATATAACGCGTCGACGCAGTCCGAGCTAGGGACGGTTAGGTTACACAAGAAAATCTGTCGAATCGGTTGCCACGACGATTTATCGTCATCCCGCTACGACGCTCGGCAGTAAATCCATACAAACAAACCTACCGGCGAGTCATATACTCATTCTTGTTTCTTAATGATACTTTTTCACTGTGACGAGACACAATCGTTCCCAGACTAAAAAAAATACAATAAAATTCATCAATCAGACTCTTTTAACACCTTATCTGCAGGTGAAAGAATTTTGTTAAAATTCCTTATTATTTTTATGTTTATGTTTAGCTTATTGACGGGACATGCGCTTTCGCGTGATAAGTATACAATTGAGTGAAAGATTGGAAGAGGTACAATGTGCAATACAAAGCGTTCAATAAGTACATGGTAGAGAAATCAGAAGATTACAGAAAGTTCAATAACACAGATCTGATTAATTCAATACAAATATTTAATACAAATAATACACTTAATATTAAATACGTAAAGGTACAAAATTAATTATCTACAATGTCGCATAATCCATGTCCGCACGCCGATTCGATGTATAGAGCCTATTTATCTTTCATTTAACTTCGATTTTATAATTTTTTTTTCATTTACTTAAAATAACAGAAAAGTTACTAAAAAAATAACGATCGAATTAATTATGCACGCGTTGGCAAGGGTGCTGCAAGATTAAGACACGCTCTACATTCTGCTGTTCTCTTTTTTCAGCTCCGCGTCCATCGCGCGCAGTGACCTTAGAGTAACCTAGACATTTCCCGAAACTCTCTCGAGAGGCCCCCGAGCGCTGATCGCCGTTGCGCTAAGTGTCTCGCCGCACGGAAGCCGGTTTAATAACAACAATGAAGGAACTTCACTCCGCAGCTCCCCCCCCCCCCTCCTCCTCGAATTCTCCCATTCTTCTACACCTCGCCAAGCCGAGGCCCCCCTCTCCTCGCCTCTCGCGTCCTCTCGCGCGCCTTTATCCTTGGAAGAAATAAAACCCGGAGAGTCGTAAGAGCCCCCTCCGCCCCCGCGCCCGCGGGATGATTAATATCCAGCCGACAGTTTGTGAAGCGGGCCGGCCAATAAACGGGATAAAAATACTCGTGAAAAATAGCGCGCTCATTAGGGGTACAGTCACATCTGTGACTGTGCGCCCGGTGCCTGCGCGCCGTGACTCGAGCTCTCCGAAGCCGGCGAGAGAAAGAGACGAGCGTCAGCTCCAGAGGGCGATGAAGGGAGCGAAGGAATACAGAGAGGAGAAAGACACGCATATATATACACGTATATGCATATATACAGAAAAGAAGGACGAGACGAAAGGCCGGGCGTAGGGTGGGTAGGCAGATTTATGAAAGTAATCACAGATTATTTTAATATTCCGATGGGCGCGTCTCCCATTCGTTCGTTCGTTGTCTTCTCGTTTTCCCCGCGTTTCGCTCCCGGCTCGTCCGACGTCACACCAGCGTGCGTCTACGAAAATTACGAAATCGCAGACCGGAGCACCCAATCGAGAGTCGTTTTTCCTTTTCTTTTCATAAAAATTTCCACACAACCTTCTCGCAGCTGCGGAGCAACCGAGCGTCGCGCCCGATATCGATTTTATATCGTCCGGAGAGCGCTATGCATATAGAATCGTTATAACAGTTTTGCGTTTTTACGACGTTGTCATAGCCGGAGAGTTTCGCAGCCTACCGCGTGGGCGTTAACTAAGTAAAAATGAAAGTGTGTGTGTGTGTGTGTGTGTCGAGTCGTTGCGAGCGAATTATAGGATTCTCGAGTGTAGTCACGGGGGCCGATGCGTTCGTAGATTTTGTTGAGAGACGTCGTAATCGCTGGCGGGCTGCACAGACACGAAACGCCGTTGCTGCTTCGATTATACCGTGGCAATGATGATAACGGTAACGAGAAAGGGCCATACGCACCGTAGCAACGTGCGTGCGATATACAGTGTCTCATATGCGCCACGGGGAAACCTGTTGTACCTGGGTGATAACGTTCGAGCCAAAGGGGGCATGAAATGTACCCCTGGATTTCCTGCACACTGAGAATTATATCCACGTCTCACCCACTCGCACGTACGGGACTTCCTTACACTGCACGGAGAAAAATTATGAGGTGAGCGGAAATACTTCACTTCCGGTTTGAAAATCTAATTCTTTTTTTATCAACCGGAAGTGACGTCATACCGAAGATACATCACTTCCAGTTTGGAAATATAATTTTTCGACCGGATGTGACGTCACACCAAAAATTCGTCACTTCCGGATCGAAAATCTCATCTATCGACCGGAAGTGGCGGCACACCGGAAATATATCACTTCCGGCTTCAACATGTCATTTTTCAACAGGAAGTGACGTCACACCGAAAATACGTCGCGTCCGGGTTGAAAATCCCATTTCGCGACCGGAAGTGACGTATTTCCGGTGGAAAATGCGTCACTTCCGGTTTCAATATCTACTTTTTCAACCGGACGTGACGTGCCACCTAAAATACGTCACTTCCGGTTTGAAAATCTCATTTCTCGACCGGAAGTGACGTCACATCAGAAATATGTCACTTCCGGTTTCAACATGTCATTTTTCAACAGGAAGTGACGTCACACCGAAAATTCGTTACGTCCGGG
>JAPYZD010007221.1:0-22873 GCA_030522725.1 Ichneumoninae sp. B BG-2022a
TACCCAAACGAATACCCAAACGAATACCCAAACGAATACCCAAACGAATACCCAAACGAATACCCAAACGAATACCCAAACGAATACCCAAACGAATACTTAAACGAATACTCAAACGAATACTCAAACAAATGCTCAAACGAATACTCAAACGAAAACCCAAATGAATATCCGAACGAATACCCAAACGAATACCCAAACGAATACCCAAACGAATACTCAAACGAATACCCAAACGAATACCCAAACGAATACCCAAACGAATACCCAAACGAATACCCAAACGAATACTCACCGCTAATCCCCGATACTCGCAGATAGTCACAAGCATTCACAGATAATATGGGCGCGAGAGGCGCGCGAGCCAACATGATCGCGAGAATTAATTCTGATTACAACCAGGATTACATCGACGCGTAAGTCGATGTAATCCTGCGATATAACGCGAGCAGGACGCACGGATAAATTAATGAAAATTCATGCAGCGGCCAATTTAATAATTGATTCCCGCGGCTAATGGGTACGACGCAGATGTTTAGCGTACACGTGTCCGGTTGTGTATTATATTACTACTACGTTGTATATTTCTGCGGACTGCCGACTGCGAAAAGCCGTATACTTTATGGAGTTGAGTTCCTCTCCGTCTCCACGCGCTCTCCCGTTCTCGCTCGCCCGCGCCCTCTCCCTCGATCCCTCCGGATTCTCTCTCATCGCGAGCGGTCCGGTTCGTCGAACCTCGCTCGGCTCCTTTCCACGAAGCCGAACCCGCCAGCGGGTGGAAAGAGCCGTGCGAAACGGAGAGGCAACAGGGATTAAAGGGAATAAAAAGGAGAACGCGAACTTGCGTTTGCTCGCGCGCGCGAGGACCGACCATCGAGAATTGCTGCCCGACGCTCGGCAAAAGGAGAAAACGCTCGTCCGCGCTCCGAGAGCAGAGGCTGCGGCCGTCTTTTTGGCGCCGTTTGTCATTCGAACTAAGATGAGAACGAAAAAAAATAAAAAAAATTATATGAACAAAAAATGAAAATAAAGCAAAATTGTATAATGGTGGTTTTTTACCTATACGAAGATAAAACTTCGACGATCGACTAAACGATTTTAGGCCCGTTCAACCTAAAATGAGCCTCATTAATCGTTTAACCTAATTAAACCGTGATTCGAAGCAGGAAAAAAATACCGACAAATTTTGTCATCGTCCCTTCACCTATTCGAAGTAAAAACATTCATGATCAGCCGAACGTTTTTCGGTTCGCTCGCCGCTTTGTCATTCGAACTAAGATGAGAACGAAAAAAAATTAAAAAAATTATATGAACAAAAAATGAAAATAAAGCAAAATTGTATAATGGTGGTTTTTTTTTACCTACACGAAGATGAAACGTCAACGATCGACTAAACGCTTTTAGGTCCGGCCTAAAATGAGCCTAATTAATCGTTTAACCTAATTAAACTGTGATTCGAAACAGAAAAAAAATACCGACAAATTTTGTCATCGTCCCTTCACCTATTCGAAGTAAAAACATTCATGATCAGCCGAACGTTTTTCGGTTCGCTCGCCGCTAATTCACGCTAATTAGCCGATGCGGTATTCAATCGTCAACGCGAATACGTGGCTCTCCCAATCTCGCGAGCCAGAGAGGGCGAGAGAGAGATATCCTCGATTAATTAATACCGCCGCAGAGCAGCGAGGCCACGATGGGACACAGAGTGGGGGAAGGATCGATCGTTCGAGGCATTGTTGCACCAGACATAATGACCGATTATTCAGTGCGCCGATGCAGTCGAAATCATTTTCTATTTCGCTCTTCGGTATACATGGAAATCGCGATTGCAAACGTATCTCCCCCCCTCCCCCCCTCCCCACTCCATGCATGGGACGGAACAGCTGTTGGGTTCGCATATCCAAATACACTTGCGTAATAATAATAATAATAATAATAATAATAATAATAATAATTTTTTCTCACGGGCGGCGATGCGAAATTTTAGAGTTCAATATAATTTGGTATTAACCCAAAACGAAACAAACGTAACGTGAGTGTGACACGAAACATTGATTCATTATTTCCTTCCTTAGCTTACAGCAACGTCCCGATAAGAATAAAATATATTTTTTTCTCACGTGCCACGATGTGAAGTTTCGTAGGTCAATAAAATTTGTTGTTTACCCAACACGAAACGGACGAAACGTCAGTGCGACACGAAGCATTAATTCACTCCCTCCTTTCCCTACCAAGAACGTCCCGATAAGAGAAAAATAGATTTCCTTTCCCACGTGCCACGAAGTAAAGTTTCGTGGATCAATAAAATTGTTTGTTCACCCAAAACAGACGAAACGTCAGTGCGACACGCGGAATAATTCACTCGTCCCTTTCCCGATAAGAAGAAAAAATAATAAAAAAATAAAATAAAAAAATGTTACGCCGCAACTCGACGCATAATACGAAATGATTCACTGTTAGGTCAATACTATCGCCCGCCGGCGAGATAGTACGTAGGGCCTCACCCTTGGCGCGCGCGTGATCGATAAAGCGTAACCGTATCGCGAGGTTCTCAAATCGCTATCATACATCGCGGCGTATTGTGCCCCGGTCGTGTGTGCGTGTGTGTGTACAATCGTGTGTGCTCACCCGTGATTGTCTACCTCGCTGCAGCCGCTCTCGATCCGACTCTCCGTTGCCGCGATCGCTGGAAACGGAACGGGCGGAGAGCGACGGATAACCGCGCGAGCGCGTTCCGATTAATTAATTCAATTTCGTGACTATCGCTCAGCCCGCCGGGGCGAGGGGAGCGGGCGGGCGAGTAACCTCTGAATTTACCTCCGCATCACCGCCACCACTGCACGGCGCGCGATATCGCGCACACAACCAAACCGTTTGCACGTAAACTCGGCGTAATGAACCGTGATTAATTGCGCTTCAAAATAATACGGATTTACCCGTGAATTTTCCAAAAAGACTCCGAGCGATGAGCGAGAAAATTAGAGAATCTCGCACACCCGCTTCAACGGGCGATGAGCTTCGCTCGGCTACGGGCGAGAATAACGAGTACGCGAAAATAGTTATTTGAAATGTATTTGGAATATTGTGAATGTTCGCGATAATATATAGATATTTTTTATTAACTGCCGGGTCGCATTAATGATGCATAGTTTTTCGCGAAAGGTATGTTTAATATGTGGTAAACGTATCTTAAATTTAATTTTTTTCCGAGTTACGTGCGACGAGAGAAAAGAGCGACATAAAAAAACAAGCGCTAAAAACCAAACCCAAAAAAAGAGGGACCACAAAAAAAAAAAAAAAAAAAAAAACAAGCGCTAAAAAACCGAACCCAAAGAAGAGGGTCGTATTAATGATGCATATTTTTTGCGAAAGGTATGTTTAATATGTGACAAATATATCTTAAATTTAATTTTTTTCCGAGTTACGTGCGATGCGAAAATGAGGGAATTTCAAAAACTCCAAGCGAAGATGAGTATGTCAAAATATCTATTATAAATTAATTAAAAGTATAAAAAACATCGCTCGATAATGTATATTAAATAATAATAATAACAAAAGAATAAAATAAAATATATATGAAATAATGTTTCTTTCGTCGGAGGACACGTTGTCGGGAGATACAAGGCAGCGTGTATGGACGTTATCGTCAGGAAACACCAAGTCGAACGTGTCGGGCGTCGATCGAACTCTATTCTCGTTATTTCTATCATGACAATTTCGTTTTCTATACTTATTATCGTCAGATGGGTAATAACCGACGAGGGAGTAGAGGAGGGGGGGTTGGTTGAAGCCACACGATCAATAGTCGTGTCGGGAACTAGGATAGCGATGAAAACGTATCCAACCATTTTCTCCATTGGCCTCTCGGTCTCTCGTTCGCGAAGCAAAGACCTGCGGTGGTTATCGATGCGACTCGATATAACTCGGCAGCTCGACTGCTCATCGCGACTTGTGGCCTCCTTTTTATTATTTCTCGATTTATTTTTTTTGTATTGTTTTGTTTACGCTGCGGGCTCGCTCCATGAATGGAAACGATACCGTACCGCGCACTGCAAGTGAGGCTCTGCTTTTTTAAACGTCGTTTTAAAATATTTTTGTCAAATGTTGGTTTAAAATATTTTTTTGAAATATTGGCTTCAAATACTTTTTAAAATGTTGTTTTAAAATATTTTTGTGAAATGTTGGTTTAAAACATTTTTTTAAGCTGCAGCTTTGAAATAGATCTTTTTTAACGTCGGTTAAAAATATTTTTTTGAAATATTGCCTTCAAATATTTTTTAAAATGTTGTTTTAAAATATACATTCAAAAAAATATTCTTTCCAAATATTATTTCAGAATGTTTTATTAAATTATTCCGTGCCCGTATTGCGTCACTCAGTTACCCTTAAGTTAAAAAAAAAAAAAAATCACGAGAAACAATTTTGCATTCAATTTCTGTAAAATGTATTTATCCAACGGACGATAGGCTAACTTTTCGTTACAAAGCGAAGCGTTGCGAAAACATTGCGGGTACGAAATTCGTCCTCGGGCGAATCGTCAAGGTCGTCCGAGGATCGATGAAATTTTATCCTCCGCCGCATTGGTTTTTCCTTGCCCGTGCCAGGAGCAATTTTACAGCGAGTCTCCGTAGCGCCGCGATAAGTCGGGGCGACGGGGTGGTTTGTTGACAAAAAACTGAATGAACTCGTGGAGTGTTATAAGCGTGTTTTGGACGTTAACGCGCGACAACGACGAGGACGCGCGCGCCGGCGGCAGCGAAAGCCGTAGCCAGTGTCGTCCGTGACCGGGCTGACGCCGGCGTGCTTGCTCTCCCACCGCCTCACGCTGCTTTACGATCGTAAATTTGCCCGAAACCCCGTCTCCGTTTCTTTCTCACTCAATATATACATACACATATGTACGTGTATTTTTTTTTATTTCTTTTTTCTTTTCCTCGTTCTCTCGCTTCTCGTTCTGCGTGGCTCGCGCGAGCTCTTCGCGGAGAGACGCGCGATAATCGCTATCGTGTCGCGTTGCACGCCTTCCATCCACGAGGGCACACTCTTATTATTATACACACCCCACGCGCTCTCCTTTCGCATTTTAATCATTCCCGCCGAGCAACCGTGCAGTGCGGCCTTGCTTCAAAATACGTACAATTTTTTTTATTTCTTGTTATTACTTTTTTTTCAAATATTCTTTTCCCTCGTCCTCTCGCACGTCGTCGAATCTTTCTCTCGTCGCCCACGCGTTCTATTTTCCTCGTCGGATGACTTTTCCCATTTTTTTTTTGTCGCTCGAATCCTCGATGGAGCTCGGATCGAATTATTGTAATTTATTTTTTTATTTTTTTTTACGTTAAATAAATATATTAATAGTCACGGTCGGGGGTCAACGGTCGCTGCGCATGCGCCGGCTCCGTCGCGTCTCGCGAAAAACGCACGTGCTATCGGGGGGCCAACGCGACGACGAGCCGCAGCTGCCGTCCGGGATAACGTCTCCGGAACATGCTCGAGAATCGCTCGGGCTATGAATTGAAATAAAAATCGCGTGTGGTAGAAAAAAAAATGCTCGCTGTTCGAGTGCAAGAAACGAAAAGAAAAATGATAAAAGGGAGAAGAATAGAATCGAACAACTGGCTGTTACGAACTTTAGAGCCAGCCTCCCCCCTCTCCCCCCCCCTCCACTTGAACACTTTCCAAAACTCCCCCCGCAGAGACTATTGAAAAGTCTTATGAATACCGCAAATTATTGCATAACGAACGAGTTACTATATATATGTGTGTGTGTATATATATATATATATATAGGGCATTCCACGTCTCACAGCTCATGTCTTTCACCCGTAGATTTTCTTCATTATTTTTTTGATGTTAAAGATAGTAATTATTGAGATCCCATTATCGGCTGGTGCTTAAACATCATATTTTAAATTATGGAATGGATGTAAATTTTTTGAAATTTTTAGAAAAAGTGTTTTCGGAATTGGTTTCTCGAGGACTAAAAAATGTCACTCGTGGTAAAAAAATCTGAAAAATATCCAAGACCCTTATTTCGCGCAACAGGAGCAATTACATAATACATCATTTTAATGTAGCGTTCAATATGTATAAAAAAAAAAAAAGAATTTTTCGTGAGACTCGAACCCGCGGCGAAAACAATTTTCGAACGAAGAAAGGGGGGGGGGGAGATGAAGTGGAAAGCACGTCACTGCCAGACTGTCGTCGGGAGAGCGGGGAAGGAATTAAATAAAAGAGCAGGAATTGAGAGCGAATAAAAGAGCTCCGGGTGGATATGAGAGTGAATCGAGTCGCTCTTTTCTCTCCGTCTCGGCGAGTTGGGAACAAAGCGCCCCGAACGGAATCCGCGAGCGGGCGAGAGAGACGAGAGGAAGCCGTTCGGGTTCTCCCCGCGCGCGCCTTGCCCTCGGGGTCTCTGCGGCTCGCGTCGAGTGCACGGGCCGGCCTCGAATTTCATAGCGAGCAGCGGAGGCAGCGCGGTTCGCCGAGGCTCTCCGCTCGGGCTGGCTCTTTTCGGTTCCCGAGACGACGAGGAGGAACGCGACGGGATAACGCGCTCGGGACCGCGAATTCATCGTCGCTCACGAATAAAATTGTTAGGGGGGAGGGCATTGTGAAGCCGGAGCCCTATTCAGAAGTCCTCGGGACGGAATGAAATTTCGCATGAAAAGAAATCGAGTCCGTGCGCGGCCGAGGGAAAAATCATTTATTATTATTATTTCTTTAAATTATTATAAACGAATTTTAATATTCACACTGAAAAAAAATTTGCTTGCGGGCTGCCGAAGAAAAAAATGTTTGTTTCAATTCTACTATCAATTCTTACAATTCCATATGATATTGAAACAACGACAGCAAATCGTTTCAATCTGGTATGAAATTGTACGAGTACAGAGGAGAATTGAAACAACGTTTTTAATTCATTGGCAGCCCACAAGAAAATTTTACTTGATTCAATGATATTTTTTGTTCTGTGCAGTTATCTTTATCGTTTTGCGAAAAAGGATTTTAAAAAAATGATGTCAAAGTGTTTTTTGTAAAGTGGCGTCGAACCGCGTTTGGCGGAGACTAGAATAAAGCTACGAGAGCGTTAAATTTCCGGTAAACTGTTCGAGCTTTCGCCGTGAGTCAGACGAATGTGAGGCTAGTTGCAACGTCGCTGCGGAGAGACGCGCGAGAGGCGGGGAGAGCGCGCCGATTGAGCTATACCGGGAGAGCGAGAAAGCACCGGCGGCGAGTGGGCGACGGGGAGAAAAGAGACGGAGGTCCATTGTCCCCGCCGTGTGTGCCTCGCCGATCGATGCCTGCACGAGAATTGTCTCGAATTATATTCCCGTTCGTAATGCTGTACGTAGCCCGGACTCGCTTTGTCGAAGTCGTTTGGTAACTTTCATTTTATATTTTATGTGTGTATATACATTACGCATGTATACGTACTCTTAGGTAACCTTGCACATTTTCTCCGACGGATTGACCGAAAGCCCTCGAGTCAAAAAAATGATCAATGAGAAAAAACGATGATTTTTATGAAATGATCGATGAAAAAAAAGATCACGATCACTTTGATGAAATAGGATGAAGAAGAAAAAAATCACGGTCATTCTCATGAAATGATCGATGAAAATAAAATGATCGATGCAAATAAAATGATCGATGCAAATAAAATAATCACGACGATTTTGATTAAGTGATCGATCAAAAAAAAATCACCATGATTTTTATGATATGACCGATGAAAAAAAAGATTACGATCACTTTGATGAAATAAGCTGAATAAGAAAAAAATCCCGATCATTCTCATAAAATGGTCGATGAAAATAAAATAATCATGACGATTTTGATTAAGTGATCGATCAAAAAAAGTCACGATCATTTTCATGAAATAATCGATGAAAAACAAACCACGGTGATTTTGATGAAATGATCAATGAAAAAAACACGATGATTTTGATTAAATGATAGATGAAAAAAAAGATGATGATTTGGATGGAACGATCGACAATCGATCGGTGGTCTTCGATCCTCGGACAAATCGGTTCCACGACGACCGGCAACATCTGTTCGGCAATTCGCTAGGGGATTTTTGCCGGCGTATCCGTGCCGTTTTCGCGGGGCATTGTGGCCCGGCGATACGATGCGGATAGCGTAACTTACTATGTACCGGTGTTATTACGACTGAGTCGTACCGCGTGCGCGACGCACTCGCCGGCAGTGCGCGTGCGCACCGCGGCACACGGAGAGCTCGCGAGCGCGCGTACACTCCTCTCTCCTATTCATAGACCACTCACTATTTATAGTGCGCTTCTTAAGGCAATCCAACTATCTCTGTGCTGACAGAAGCTCGCTGTCCCATCCCTCCCATTCTCTCTTTCGTTCGAGCCACTGTTACACCGGCGAACAAAATTATCGTGCTAATTTAAACGCGCGGTTTACCATCGGCAGTTAATAAATCTTCGCCCGGGATTATGAACAACATAACACCGTTGCGATAGCGATGATAATGAGCTACGGCGCTTACACAAATATCGTAAAGATACGTATCTGCTCAATGAATTACGAAAACCCGCTGAAAAGCTTCCAACATAAATACACATCATAACATATATATATATGCATATATTTTTTTTTCTCACAATTTATGACTACCATGGGATTATGCTAATGACACGAATAAAATAGAGTCTCCATGTCCGATGCGTGTGTATAGTGAGCCAGGTCAGTGGTCGGGTTTATTAATACGCGCTAACCTAGCACACTGAACCTAGCGTAGAGAGCTCGTGTGCGTTGCCCTGACGATGTTTCCCCGTGTCTTTTCGAAGATCCGACGAAACTGCGGGCTCGGCTCTCGGGCCCGTTTCTATCTCCGAGGACTCGGCGAGAGACGTTCGGAGAAAGAGATAACACGTTTTCTGCAGCGTGTTGGTGACGCGCGCAGTGTGCGTTCGGGAGGTATCACGAAACGTCTCCTGGGTCTCTTCCCGACGACGAAGATGAGATACGAACGCCAGCGGACGGGAGGGGGCGAGCGTGTCGGAGGACTCTCCGCGGACACACCAGTGTCAGTCGAGTTCAATCTTAATATAGTGTGACCCCCACTATGGCCCATTCTCCGCAGCCAAGATTCCCGACAAACTCTCTTTTCTTTCTGGCTCTGCGAACGCTCTTCTCGATACAGCGATAGTAAGTCTTGGCGTTATCAATGAAAGTAACACAGTCGATGGGATTGTTCGCCGTATGGTTTATTTACTTTAAAAAATTTTAAATTAGTTATCAATTTTCAATACGATCTGTCATAACGACACTAATAAGGTAATTTGCTAATGAAAGTAGTTTACGTAATTAAGCGGTAGAGTTCAATCTTAATATAGTGTGACTCCCCCACTATGGCCCATTCTCCGCAGCCAAAAGAACCCGTGGAAACATGCTTTGTGCAATAGGGTGGTGGACGCGTGGAACACGCTACCGGGAAGAGCAGTGGAAGCAGAGACTTTGAACCAATTTAAAAACCAAATTGATAGTTATATTTTTATGTGATCTTATGTTATATAGAAGCAGATCTATAAGTGGAAACTTAAATTCTGTAAATATTAATAATAATAATAAAGATTCCCGACAAACTCTCTTTTCTTTCTGGCTCTGCGAACGCTCTCCTCGATACAGCGATACTAAGTTTTGCCGTTATCAATGAAAGTAACACAGTCGATGGGATTGTTCACCGTATGGTTTATTTACTTTAAAAAAATTTGTTATCAATTTTTCATACGATCAGTGATAACGACACTAATAAGGTAATTTGCTAATGACAATAGTTTACATAATTAATCGGTAGAGTTCAATCTTAATATAGTGTGACTCCCACTATGGCCCATTCTCCGCAGCGAAGATTCCTGGTGAACTGTCTTTTCTTTCTGGCTGTGACAATGCTCTCTTCGATTCAGCGATAGTAAGTTTTTGCGTTATCAATGAAAGTAACACAGTCGACGGGATTGTTCGTCGTATGGTTTATTGACTTTCAAAAAATTAGTTATCAATTTTCCATCCGATCTGTCATAATGACACCAATAAGGTAATTTGCTAATGACAATAATTTACATAATTAATCGGTAGTGTTCAATCTTAATATAGCGTGGCTCCCACTATGGCCCATTCTCCGCAGCGAAGATTCCTGGTGAACTGTCTTTTCTTTCTGGCTGTGACAACGCTGTTTTCGATATGTCGATAGTAAGCTTCCCCGTTGTCAATAAAAATCGTGACACAGCCGAAAAATTCTCGTGGTAAATGGCAAAATTTATATGAAACGAAAATAAAAAAATCATCGCTCATCAACATTTCATACGATCCGTGACAACGACACTAAACAACAAATTTACATAATGAATAACAACACAGATACACATAATATATATTATTGCATGTATGTATGCTTCTTTGTTTCTAAGAATACAAAATAATACCCATTATTATTAAAAAATTTAAATGTAAATTATCAAACAACGAAAAATGATGAAAAACTTTTTTTTGCTGAAGAATCGAGCTCGCTCGATCGACGGCGATCGCTCGAATATCGCCGGAATATAAAATGACAAACAAACAAAGTCGTAGATAAATTATCGAACGATCGATTAATAGTAAAACGTTGAGGCAGACCGGGTTTGCCACGGGCTGTTACAGCATTTTGATATGGAAAGAGGTGCACGGTGATGTCTCTTGACGCCGCAGTGTCAGTCGAGTTCAATCTTAATATAGTGTGACCCCCACTGCCATTCCCGTCGGTGGCGAGGGCCGCGCGGCGCGGGCATACGAGGGAGTCAGCGCCCAGCAGCGACGACTCGACTGCGAGGCAAGTGGAGATACACAACAAGCAGCAAGAGTCAGCAGCCACACCGGGTGGATATATAAGCCAGCGGAGAAGCTAGCAGAGCTTGCCGAAGAGCCTAGCGAGAAGTGCGTGTGATGCGAGTGAACGGACGTACCCAGCGGACGGACGGACGGACGGACGGACGGACGGATGGACGTGCATGCTCGCCGCATGCGTGCGTGCATTGCACCTCATCCCGCGCGCCTGGTTATTTCAGAAGAGACACCCCCCTCCTCCCCCTCGGTCTTCCTCTTTCTCTCGATCTCTCTATCTCACGCACTTTATTTCATTTCGCACTGGTAACGACTACAACAGTGAGCCAGTGTAGAGTATAAGACGTTGTACCGCGAATGCAGTCGACCAGTCTTTCTCCCTCTCCCGGTATCGCGTGTTGCATATATATATATATCTCATGATATCGGTGGGTATCACTGTAGGTAAAATACGCACATAGACATACATATGTATATATGTTTCACGATATTGGTGTGTATGACTATAGGTAAAATACGCACATACACATACATATGTATATATGTTTCACGACATCGGTGCATGCGACTATAGGTAACATACGCACATACATATGCATATGTATATAAGTTTCACGATATTGGTGTGTGACCATAGGTACAATACGCTCATACACATACATATGTATATATGTTTCACGACATCGGTGCGTATGACTATAGGTAAAATACGCACATGCACGTATATATGTATATATGTTTCACGATTCGGTGTGTATCACTACAGGTAAAATACGCACATACACATACATATGTATATATGTTTCACGATATTGGTGTGTATGACTATAGGTAAAATACACGCGTACACATACATATGTATATATGTTTCACGATATCGGTGTGTATGACTACAGGTAAAATATACGCATACACATACATATGTACATATGTTTCACGATATCGGTGTGTAGGACTATAGCTAAAATACGCACATGCACGTATATATGTATATATGTTTCACGATATCGGTGTGTAGAACTATAGGTAAAATACGCACATACAGATATATATATGTATAGACGTATATATATCGGTGCGGAACCGAGCCAGACAGCAGAAATCTCGGTGGTGAGCGTGGTGCACTCTCACGCATTGGCGCTCACGCACTTATAACACACTCGAGCGGCGAGAGCGAGAGCGAGCCTCGGGTCCGCGAGCTCCACGAGAGATTGCTCGGCCGAGTGTCATCGATCTATTTGCGGAGCTGGAATTTCTTGCCTTCGAGAGAACGACTACCACCGCAGAGCGAGAGAGAGAGAGAGAAAGGAGAGAAAGAGAAGGAGAAAGAGAAAGAGATAGAGAGAGTACGAAAGATGATGCGAAGAAAAAAAAAGAATGAAGAAGATAAAGAATAAGGCGTATTTATTGTTCTGTGCTATCGATGCCTCGTAAGGTCACTTGGAAAAATTTGACTCTATTGCACAACAAAAAATCCGAATCTGAGATAAAGGAGAGGAATCGCCGATACACGAGAAAAAGGAGTTTCTGCTCTATCGAAGTCTCTGAAGGTCGATTGCAAAATAAATCAGTTGAAAAAATTTTAATTTCACAAAAATATATATATTTTTTTTTAAATAACTGGAAGTGTGAGATAAAGGAGAGCAGTCGAGGACTCCGACAGCGGAGCGAGACGTCTTCCCGATAAATGAGAAACAGAAGTTCCCGCTCTATCGAATTCTCGTAAGGTCGCTTGCAAAATAAATCGGTTGGAAAAAATGTGATTAAAAAAAAAAAAAAAAAGAAATAACCGGAAGTGTGAGATAAAGAAGAGGAGTCGAGGACTCTTCCGAGAGAGGAGGGAGAGGTGTTGCCGATAGATGAGAAAAAGAGGGATTGGTGGGGGGAAATGCAGGAAATAGATAAAATGAAAGAGTAATGAAGTGTACGCGAGTCGAAGAATGGAGAAGGAGGTGGAAATGCCTCTCTTTTATCAGGGCTTGCGTGCATACTGAATGCCGGCGTTGGCGAGGTGGAAAGAGAGTATACGCTGTACGTAGAGAACGAGATTCCGAGGTCCCGCGGCGGCGGCGGCCGCGACGACGACGTCGGCAGCGGCCGACGGTCGTCGCCTCCTTGGCGAGGTCACGGAAATCGATCGCCACGAAGTGCTGCTGCTGCCGGTTGGTAAGCTGCCTCTAGAGCCGCACAGCGTTTTGTGTTGCCTCTGTGCGCAGCAGCCCCGCTGCCGGCGAAGCGTCTCGCTAAAAATCCAACACCGTAGATGCCCGTGTCAGGGTCGATACGGGCACCGCAAAAAGATCCCTCGCCATACATAGTCACTTCGCTGCTTCGGCGGGGGAAAAAATAAAAAAAAACAGACTATCGAAGACTCGGTAAACAATCGTCTGTGCCGAATAAATTTCTCTACATTCGTACGAAATGTCGTGCGATCTAATTTGTCGCATATTTATGACACGTGTTTTGCAAATAACATCTGCAGAAAAATGTTAAAGGATTAATTACACATGAATAATAAGTAAAGTAATGAAACTATAACAATTAACGAAATAAATAAAATAATGAAATATAATGGCTGAAGGACCTAGGTCGATGGCCAATTAATTGGCAATGTATATATGTGTTCTCACGTCAATCTATGTTATGTCATGCTATGTTCAAAAAATGATATTTTCAGGCATATTGCCAATGAATCCACTATTACTACTACTCAAATATAACTATGAATAAAACACGGTAACGAAAATAAATCAAATACATAAGATACAGAAATATAAAGCAGAATGAAATAAATAAAGTACCGAAATATATAAATGAATTAAATTGAAAAAAATGAACAAGAGTTCTGGAAGAGGGGTTCGAGACGAAAAAATGAGAGCTCTGGTGGCGAAAAGTTTGGTGAAATGGCATCGTGCGAATAGTCGCCCGGTACATAGCTGCGCCGGTAGTTTCCTCGGTTCTCGTGGAGAGACGCAGTTCGTACGGGACGAACGAACCGAGGCTCGTATCTGTCCGTAGTTCTCGTCGTTAGTTTCTCGTCCCCTTCGGGTTCGTCGCGGTGGTGCGCGCTAGCAGTTATACGCGGAGGGAGGGAGACAGATGGAGAGAGAGGCGCTCGTGGTTTGTGTCACGTGGTAGTCGGCGGAGGCGCTCCGGAGTAGTGGGGATTCCCCGACCGGCGTGGCGCGCACCGCTCGCGCGGGTGCTCTCTCGGCCGATGCATTGTGGGGGTGTTGGCCTTCAACTTGACGGCGCAGTTTCACTGACCTGCCTGAGAAACTCGTATAGCCGACGTGCGCGCCCGCGCGGGTGCTCGGGCGCGCGCGGGCGCCCCGGTGATTCGTGCGGCTCGTCGCACGGACGAACCGACCGAGCGAGATCCGCAGGAACGACGAAGGAAGTTGGGAACGAGGCGGCGGGCTCGGAGACCCACGGGAAGATCCTCCAAGTACCGTTGTTCGGGGAAGGAGACCTAAACAAATTTTGCCACTGAGCTTCCAGGTTCGCATCGTCCAGCCGGAGATTAGCCGAACGCGGTCTTCGCATGCAAAAACTGGCATATGAAATTTCGTGCACAATTCCGATGAAAAATTAATGTTCGGTGTATTAAAAACATTGGAGATACTTTATCTTTAATAATTTACTTTAATCTCATTAAAAACTGCAAGACGGCGGTGACAAACCAAACTCTTCGCTTCGAATAATTTAGCAATTCACTGGTCAACGGCAATTTGTTTTCTACGTCAAATAACTATTTTCGTTTTTAGCGCTCAAAGTGTGAAATATTTTCTTGTTTTTTTTTAGTACACACTTGTTTTTTTTATAACACACTGTAAAAAATTTTTTTTGAAAATTAATGAACAGTATTGAAAGCTTTTTTACATAAAGCGTTTCTGAAATTTGAAACACATGTGTGTTGTAAAGTTTGTATTTTTCATGAACATTTTTATAAATTTCAAACAAAAGATTTGTAATTTTAATATCTGGTATTTTTATTTTGCAAGCAAAGTACACTAATGTTTATTTACAATGCACAAAAGGTTTAATAACTTGTTAAAATGTAAAAAGGGTTTTCCCGTCTACTACTATATATAAATAAATAAATAAAAAGTACATGAATTTTTCGTCACAATTGGACATTAAACTTAACGTACGAGTTTATTTATGCATAACAATTTCCAAACCGGTGCATTAAATTTCATAGGAATTTCTTTTACAGGGTTTTGTTGTGCCAACCAAACAACGCCGTGAACGCATGTCACAGTGCCTCGGTCGATCCAACAATTTATTTTTCTCAGTGCTGTTTCGCTGTTTCGCTTTCCCAGCTTACCTCTCGTTTATTTCCACTCTATCCGCCTCTTCGTCAATGTCTCTATTCTCCTCGGGTATAAAAACCATGGGACTACACCGAGCATCCGTATCTCTGATGCGCATGCACATTGTGCCCACAAAGTAAAGTAGAGAGTAACAAGAAAAGCTCATCCGCGCGGGTGAGCTTTAATTCATGCGGATCGCTGCACGGACGAACCGACCGAGCGAGATCCGCAGGAACAACGAAGGAAGTTCGGAACGGGCTGGCGAGCTTGGGGACCCACGGGAAGATCCTCAAAGTACCGGTATTTAGGGAACGCGACCTAAACAAATTTCACCACCGAGCTCCTAGGTTCGGATCTCCTCACCGTCCGTACCCAGATTAACCGGAGGACCCGCGACGCAACACGGTCTTCATTGTTCTCGAAGTTCATGCTGCTTCGCTGTTACAGCTTTCCTAGAGGGAACTCTTGTTTATGTCCATTTTATCCGCCTCTTCGTCAGTGGCTGCGTACTGTAAAATGGCCACCGACGTTTCTTGTCCACAAACGTTCACAATTCTTTTCATGTTCATTTTACAAAAAAAATTGGTCCAATTTACAAAAAATCTTGTCCAATTTACAAAAAATCTTGTCCAATTTACAAAAAATCTTGTCCAATTTACAAGAAAATCCTGTTCATTTTACAAAACAATCTTGTCCATTTTACAAAAAAATACTGTTCGTTTTACAAAACGATCTTGTCCATATTACAAAACAATCTTGTCCATTCTACAAAATCTTGTCCATTTTACAAAATCTTGTCCATTTTACAAAATCTTGTCCATTTTACAAAATCTTGTCCATTTTACAAAATCTTGTCCATTTTACATAAAATGAACAACAAATTAATTGTGGACAAAAAAGATTGTGTGTTTGTGGACAAATGAACAAATATTTTTTACTGTGCATTCTCCTCGGATATAAAAAAATCCCCGGGGACGACACACGGAAGCCGTACCTTGGACGCGCATGCGCATCGTCCTCGCGAGGTAAAGCTTAGAGTAACGAGAAGTTCCTCCCAGCGACGGCTCGGACCGGCAACGAACGAAAGAATAAACTCAGCGAAAGACTCGCGAGATATTTCGAAGAGGAGCTGGAAAAATGTTCTCGCTAGTTTCGCCGGGACTTTTTTTATCCAGTCCGCGCAGTAGAGGCTGCGGGAGGGGAGGTGAGATTACACGATAATTTATTCCCGAGTGCGGAGGCGAGGGGGAGGACGGACCTTTGCCGGATTTTACTCGGGATTGGATAATTGGGACGGAATCGTATCTCGACCCCCTTAGCTCGCTCCGGTATCCATTAGTACTTTTTTTTTCGTCCTCTTTTGCGAACACATCTATATATACATATATATCCAGAAGTACGTCAATTAATTAAATTGACGTATAGAAATGAATTTATTCGAGCTTTCAGGACATTTCTTTGCTGAATCAGCCCGCCCTCGCACCACCGCTCCGGCGTCCCTTCGCTGACCTCCGCGACCTCTTTATCCCGGCGGGCTTCGTTTCTTCTCTTTCGTCGGCCAGCAGTTACTTCCTTTTTTGTCTATTTTTTCCTCTTTTCTATCCTGTATTTATTACCGTCGTTTTTTGTCCACAAACTTCCACAATTCCTTTCATGCTGATCTTCGAAACAAATTTTGTCCATTTTCCAAAAACATCTTATCCATCTTGCAACAAAAATCTTGACCATTTTGCAAAAAAAAATCTTGACCATTTTGCAAAAAAAAAATCTTGACCATTTTAGAAAAAATTCTTGTCCATTTTATAAAAAATTCTTGTCCGTTTTACAAAAAAAATTCTTGTTCATTTTACAATAAAACTTTTGCGTCAACAATTAAGTTGACGAATAGAAATGAAGTTATTTGAGCTTTTAGGACATTTCTTTGCTGAATCGGCCGGCGCTCGCACCATCGTTGCGGCGTCCCTTCGCTGACCTCCGGGACCTCTTTATCCCGGCGGGCTTCGTTTCTTCTTCGTTTTCTTCGGCGACCAGTTACTTTCCTTTTTTTCTTATTTTTCTTTCTATTTTTTTGCCTCTTTTCTATCCTGCATTATTGGCATCCAGCGGTACTAGATCTCTCTCGGGATACAGAGATTCTCATAGCTTCGCCTCCCATTCCTCTCCGTAGCTACGAAAATGAACAAGGAGAAGAAAAAAAAGAGCCGCCGCCGCGGCGCTCTATACTCGCGAAAACGAGAGAGCGCGCGTTCGGTGGGCGTTCACGTTGGCTCCGAAATCCGAAGAGAGCAATTACGCGCGGCTCGTAGCGAACCTGGACTGAGAGGAGAGCAGATGGCCGGCTCTGCCTCTCCTCCCCGTTCTTTTTCCACGATTCCTTTTGTTTTTTTTTATTCTCTTTTTTTTGGTTTGTTTGTTCCTTCCCGAAATGACCGGCTCTCGTTTCGACTCTCCGGTTTCGCACTGCGAAACGCGATCGCCATTTTTCCGCGAGAAAAATTAATTTACATTCGTGCCTTTCGGAACGCCTTTTTTGCAGCTGTAATTTGTGTATTCGCTACAGTTCCAATGCATGGAGTGTCGCGCTGTAAAAAAAATTGTACGGTTAATGTACCGAGCTGTAAGTTTTTATGCAAAAATTCGCATATCACGTTTAATTTACAATAATCATGAAAAAATAATGGACTTTTTGAGTGCAATTGAAGTAAATTACTGGAATTAAAGTGATTTTATGCACTGAGAGAAGGATCTAGTAAAAACGACTATATCGCTTGAGAGATATTACCATAGCACATAGCAACGGATTTATAAGAATTTTTCTTAGACATGCTAAAAATTCTTGGATAATCCGAGACTTTCTGCCATAGGTGGCGCCCTGGCGCCCAACTACTATGTGCTATGGTAATCTTTCTTAGACGATCGGTAACTTTTACTAAATCCTTCTCTCAGTGTACTAAACTGAAAGTAAGTTATTGAAGGTAAAGGATTTATAAAGTTTTTAATGCACTCTACGTTCACTTTTCATCGCAATTGTACATTAAACGACTATGCCATCTTTTGCATATAAAAACGTCCAGTTTCTCCGGTATAAAAATCCGGTACATTAAATATCTCGCGATTTTGTTTTCGCAGTGAATACTTTTTGAGAACTCAGCTGCAGAGCGAACAACCCCGATCTGAGAAATCTTTTCCGTCAGAAAAATTAATTTCGATTCGTGTCTTTCGGAGAGGTTTTTTTTTTTTTTTTGGTCGCTGTAATCTTTCACCCCCTGCATTTCGAGTGTGCGGAGTGTCGTGTTTGCTGCGAACAAGTAGCGTGCTTTTTGGGAAAGGAGCGGCGGACGCACCGGACCGCAGATCGAACGACCGCGAGCGGCGGATAACTAGCGAAGCCAGCGTGGAACTGTATAGACATATATATGTATATCTGCATGGAAGCTATAGCTCTTCTAACCACTTGGAGAGCTCGAGCCGCCTCTAGAAGCTTCCCGTCTGTCCCATGCGGCCGGCTGCGGCTTTTAGCAACGTCACAGAACAAGCCAGCCGGCCGTCCAGCCACCCAGCCAACTCGGTATACGTAGCGTAGGTTATAGCCATTGGGAAGCCCTCCGCGTGTGTGACGTACATATCGTGGGAATTGAGTCAAGCCCTGCCGCCTATAGCCACTCCAGGGCCCGCTGTCCGCCGTTGCAACCTATTGTCCCCCGGCGCACAACTCGCGTCTGTACAAACAACTGTAAAATCCCGAGCACGTGTTCGTTCAATCCGCTCAGCTTCATTAAAAATTTTCAGATTCTAAAAAAAAAGTGTGTATTTATTTTAATACCAGTAAATGTATTTATTGACAATATTTTACACGGTATGGATGCTCGTACATTTAATTAGATTATTTACATTTTATATTCCTATTGCTATTGTCAACAGGCCATTACGCAAGTTCTTCAGTCCTATATATTTTAATTTCATTGCCTAAGCACAAGTAGCGTTGGCTTCTTAGCTGCAGCGACGATTCGGATATTTGTCTGGTGTCCGCTGTTGCAACCCATTGTTTTGCTGCGCACAACCCGCGTCTGTACAAACAACTGTAAAATCCCGAGCACGTGTTCGTTCAATCCACACCGCTATATTCAAAATTTTCAGATAAAAAAAAATCATCAATTCATTGCGGAAGCATAGACTGCAAAAAAGTGTGTATGAAATTGAATGTACGGGTACTGAAAGTTTTTATGCATGAACTGGTACATTAAATTCCTTGCACCATTGTGACGAAAAATTAATGTACAGTACATTCCAGAAATACTTAACTTTTATTAATTTACCTTAATTTTACTACACATGTACTCTAATTTCAATAACTTGGAATTGCAACCGAAGTACTCCACGTACTTTAAAAACAATGTATTTTAATATTACCCTGGAAGTACATTGACTTTTCATCACAATCGTCAATTAAATTAAATTTTCATGTTTTTATTAAATAAATAAAAACTTCCAGTTCGCCGCATTAAGTTTCCAATTTTTTGAAAACAGTGCCTTGGTTTCTCATCTGCAACAACCGTCCGGCCATTCTCAGCCCATTTTTGGTCTCCGCCATCTTGGACGGCTCGAAAACTACGCTCCGCGCTACCTCGCAAATCGCTTCGGATGTTTTTTTTCCCCATTGCCTTACCGTTCGATCCCGAGCCTCAGACAAAGTCTAGCGAGGAGGCCGCGGTAAAAGGATCGACCGTTTTCGAGGTAAATGGCGCGACAAATAAAAAAAGCGTCCACTCACTTGGGGCTCCGTTTTCGCGTCTGGCGAAGCGTGTCCTCGGGACGACGACGACACGGACGCAGACGTGGAACCCAATACCTCCGGGCAGAGTTACCGTTTCGCAAAATGCGTAACACAAGTTGGTACCGAAGAAGATAGGAGAGCAGCGACCGGGATCGAACGTGGAAGATGAGTAGAAACTATGAGGTGGTCCCAACATCCATGGGGTTCTCTCCTCGCCCTTCCCCCTCCCCTGCGCGCGCCCGCTACGGGAAGACTCTGCCGGACAAAGGCAAAAGTGCTCTGCCTTCCTCTCCGGGCTCTTTCTCACTTTTGCAGTTCTCTTGCCATCCACGTGAATCCTTTTCTCGTCTCTTCCTCTCCTCAACGCAGGCTCTTACTCGCTCTCTCCATCTCACCTCACCTTGGCCGCGGCCCTTCAACTGTCTACGACCCACGCCCCCCCCCCCTCCAAACCCCTCCCTTCGCGCCTCTAAGCCCTCTTCTTCCTCACCACTGTCGCTGCCGCTCGCTGATCCTCTCCCGGCTAACCTTTCTCTCTTCTCCTTTCCCCATCTCTTTCGGACTCTCTCATCGCCGACGTCCTTCCTTCTCCCAGCGGCTCTTGCCTCTTCGTACGGAATACCTGTCGCCATTTTGTATTTATATATATATATATATATATATATATATATATATATGTGTGTGTGTGTACTATATTTTTATCTTTATCTATATAAAATGTATTTATATAGTACATACTTTCGCCTTCGTTTCATCCACGCGGTAAAAAAGAATTGTACTTTTGACAAACCTTTTTGTCCGCAAAAGGCAACGATTCTTTTCTTGCTTATCTCGGGAGATATATTTATAAAATGAACACATTTTTTATTAAGCAGATTAAGACCTCCATCGCCATTTTGTATATATATGTATACTTCATATAAAGTATATTTATATTTATATATATTAGATGTATATGTGCATATGTATAAGATGGATGTATATATAGCATATACTTTTGTCTGCTTTCCGTCTAAACAGTAAACAAGTTTTGTACTTTTAACAAACCTTTTTCCCCAGAAACGTCCACAATTACTTTCTTGTTAATTCAGCGAAACATATTTGTAGAATTAGCAAAAAAAACGAGTTGTGGACGTTTGTGGACAGGAAACATTGTTACCTATTTTACTGTCCATCGCGGCAAAAGTGCTCTGGTAACTCATATCGGGAACACGAGGACCTCCGTCGCCATTTTGTATATATGTACTATAGATATTATATATTTACGATTATGTATACAAAATAAATGTACATGTGCATATGTGCAAAATGTGTACTTACATAAACTATTATATTCTATAAACTATTATAGAATGTACATGTGCATATGTGCAAAATGTGTGCTTATATATACTCTATACTTTTGCCTTCGTTCCGTTCACCGCGTGAACGGTCTGCGCCGCCTCATATCGGAGAGGCGAGGACCTCTGTCGCCTTTATATATATATATATATATATATATATATATATATATATATATAATATGTATAGTATGTTATACATACATGTATAATATGTATATTATACTATATATACTATACATATTATATATTTATGTTTATATATATATACTGTACACTTTTGCCTTCATTCCGTCCACGGTGGTGAGCGGGCTGCGCTACGTCATATCGGGGAGGCGAGGACCTGCCCTCGTGAGCGCTTGCATTTCTCGGCTCTCCTGTATGCCCGTTTCTGCGCCTACCTACCTACCTACCTACGTGCGATCCGCGTTCACCTGCGTGGCCGTCAGACACTCTCCCTACCCCCCTCCCCCCTTGCTCTTCCTCACTTCCTTCCTTCCTTCTTCCTCCTCTTCGTCTTCATCTTCTTATTCGCGGGTTCTTACTCTTACTCTCTCCCGCGTCTTATACTCTCCGTTCACCTTCCAGCGTGTCTACCTGACCCCCGGCGTGCCTTCGAACACAGCCCCGACCCCGTCTCCGAGTCTCTCTCTCCCTCGCCAAGACCACGAGGTTCTTCGCCCTCGAGAGTCGTTCGATGACGTCCTTTCCGCCAACCACCGACCCGAGCGACAAACTTTCCTTTTACTTTCTCGGTACTTTTTCTTTGAAATTTTATTATTTTTCCATTTTTGTCTCGTCGTGTTTTTTTTTTGTATGTCTAAAGCAGACTCGAGTCCTTATCGGTGGCTTCCTGTTGAACCTGCAACTCGCGCAATAAACCGTTTTATCTTTAGAGACTTACTTATGATTTTTTTTTTTTTTTGCCTGTGTATTAGATTGCACGGTTCGAAAAAAAGACGGGAGTTGCTTTTCGATCGTCTCTCTGATCGACCGTTCCTCGAACATTAATGTACACCACGGAAACTACATAGTTGCATCCGGTCCGTTTAAAGCCGTGAACGGAATCCACTCTTTCCCTCTCTAAAATAAAAAAGACGAGTTGCTCTCTTCGCTGATATAGCGAGAGGGCGAGAATCGATTTCTCCAGCAACTCACCTCAAGTTTAAAAAAAACATTATAAAATACCTATTTTTAACCAGAAACCCGAATTTTCTAAATTTTGTATTTTTTTCATTCTCATTTTTCGTTCTTCAAAATAAAACAAAACAAAGATAAAAATTAACCAAAAATGCGAATCTTCTAAATTTGTTTATTAATTTTTTTCGTTGTTTTTTTTCGAATACCCACACCAGAGTCGAAACTTTATCGGCGGCTTCCGGTTGGCTTTGCACCTCGCTCACTAAACCGTCTTCTCGTTAGAAACATGGACGTATTAATTTTTCGTTTCTTTTTAAAATAATTTCATCCCGTCTGTGCAAAACCGTGATCGGATTCCACTCTTTCCCTCCCTAAAACAAAAATACGAGGGCGGCGACTTGCTCTCTTCACGGATATCGCGTCGATGCGAACCCGCTTCGCCGGAAGACTCA
>JAPYZD010007222.1:0-14108 GCA_030522725.1 Ichneumoninae sp. B BG-2022a
TATCGTTGGGACAAAATGGGGCATCCAAAAATGATTGGAAAATTGAGTTCTGCCCTCACAATCCCGTTTTGCCCCGCTGTGCCATTTTGCCCCGGTCTCTCCTACGCAGGAGACAGATGACAAAATATTGCACTACGGTTCAAGACTAAGCATGCAGAGTGAGAAATAGTAATAATAATAATAATAATAATAATAATAATAATAATAAGCGTACAGATAAATATGAACCAAGGCAGGGTTAGGGAGCGTATCGTTGGGCAGGAAGATTGAGTAAACCGTGGATGAATAAATAAATAAAATTAATTTATGCCCGACGACTGGAGCTTCGTCGCGTGGTCAGCGAAGTTTTTGTTCCCTCGGGAGGCGAAAGGGTCGGAACGGCGAGGATCGCTCGGCGGAAGGGGTAGCGTTCCAGATCTATTCAGCGCATTCAATGAGAACGACTTGAACTTGGCCGCCAATTTCCGAGTTTTCTTGTTGGAGCGTCTCCCGGCGCCGTCGCCGCGCTACCCACCGTCGTCGGCGTCGCGGTCGAAAGCGAAAGCTACGCTCTCGTCTATTTCCAGCGGCGCCCGGGACACCCACCCCTTTCTTCAATCGCGCAACTTTCTCCCGTCGCCGTCTCTTTCCCTCCCGCGAGACACGAGTCACCCGACGCCGAGTCACTGGGTTAAACGCACCGCAGGCAGCGCCGAGAGACGAGAATGAGGAGCCAAGTCGAGAGGAATAATATTTTCAGATTTTCGAGCCAGGGGTGTATCCGGGAATCGTCCGCTAAAAGCTTTTCGATGCACCGAGCGCCAACGACGGAGAGCGAAAGGGGATAAACTTGAGATATGTTTTTATGTATTTTTTTTTTTGCTCCTGTGCGGTTACAGCTGACTGGCGGATGAGTGAAGCATACGCATTAGCCCGCTGTCTCCGCCGGAAAGCGCCACTGATGTTTTTACGGACGAGCCGGCCCGCGTCAAGTGGGAAGGCCAATCGTCGTGCCAAATTTTCGGTGAAATGCACATGCCTCGAGAAACATTCCGTGAACCTCTGAGAAAAAAAATCTAGTGGAAATAATGAAAAAAAAAAATACAAAATAGTTAAGGATATCTTTACCAGAAACTCGAGGCGGATTCGGCGAACGCGGTAGACACTGTGAGAGAGAGAAAGGTGATACAAGCTTTTTTTTTTAACGGCAGTTGAAAACGAGACCGTCAAGTTTGGACTCCATTCCGTAAAAAGGTTGCTCTTCAGTCGGTTAGTTTTTTATTTCAATCGAACAGAAATTGGCGGGAAAAAACGCTACATTGTATCCTTTTTGAGTTTAGATTCGATCCTTCCCATGTTAAAATCCGTGACTTTGAAATTACGTTGCAAGAAAACTAGACCGTCAAAAAATCTTGAAAAATTCCAACAAATAAAGCGTGTTTTCGTCTGTGGACCACATAAGTTTTATCAGAATCGAAAAGAAACGACTTTTGGTAAGGATATCCTTAAGAACTTACTTTGCCATTTGAGAACTGACGAAACTCATTCCTTCGGCACAACTTCGTGCATTTGTAGGTCGTGTTTCTATACAGATGCACTACACTAAATTTTTTTCAGAGGCAACGTTCGCTCGTCCATCGAGCCCCTTCATTTTCACGGATTTTCCGACAGCCTGTATATTTCATCGACCAAAATTGTCGCCCGAATATGGTCCAGGCTGGGAAGGGTAGGAGCGTTTGAGAAAACTGTGCGTCGCTTCCATACTTCCATACGTGAAGCGAGAAATATACGGCGCGTCCGAGCGACGCTGCATCTCGTTTCGGTTAGATTAAAAAAAAAGGGGGGAAAAGAAAAAAAAAGAGGGAGGCTTTAGTCGCGCGCCTCCGCACGACCATCGTTTGCGCGCGAAGCAAACTGCATGAATATGCAGTTTCCGCCGTTAAGTATGCGCAGATTGCGTCGCGATACAGTCGGGGAGCCGTTCATTATTGTCCGTCGCCGCTACCGCGGATATAGCCGGTGGTGTACTCCCGCGTCGCCCGTTCGGCTTCGCAAATCCCACTATAGCGTCCGCGTTCGAAAACCCAACGTGCATCCGACACAGCGACAATCGGCGAATCCTGGATATCCCGTTGGCTGCGTACAAAATTTGCGCTGCAATTAGCGCTCCATCGACGATGCGCCGTTGGTCTCTCAACCCTTTCTCTCCACCGGCGTTTCTCTCGTTCGCTCGTTTTACCCTCGGGAGCGGATCGAATTCCCGCGGCACTTGGTTTTCTCCTCCGCGTCCCGCATCGCGGAGCCCTCTTAGATACCGGCCCGATAGGCGTAACGTGGGAAACGCGCGCCGCTTGCCGCACGATATACGAGGAAGGGAATGATTATCGATGCCGGATTAATCGGGACACGGTTAAATTATGCCCGAGCGCCGGTCTATATCCGAATGTGGAAAATACTTATCGGGCTCGGCGCACATCGACATTTACCGGTTATTTCTATACCTCGGGGATAATGTTGCAGGGCAAATAGACCGGGCATTAAGGAAGGAGTCTCGCTGCACGCCGACTTCGCATAAGTTCGACAACAATAAGAGAAAATTGCAAGTACTTCTTGATGGTGTAAAAATCTGAAAAACATCATGTATACCAAAGGTACTGAGAAGATTAATTTTGCATAATAATAATTGCAAAATGTTATTGACAAATTCATCAAAAAATTTATTGGTTAACAAATTGCCCGGCAACAAAACTTTTTTTTTATGAAAATGATTCGTTTATTTTTCTGAATAGGTATGAATTTTTTCAGATTTTTAAGTAATCGTTGATTTTGCCGGGTAATTTGTTAACCAATTAATTTTTTGATGAATTTGTTAATAACATTTTGCAATTATTATTATGCAAAATTAATCTTCTCAGTACCTTTATTACATAATTTTTTTCAGATTTTTACACCATCAAGAAGTACTTGCAATTTTCTCTTACTGTTGTCGAACTTATGCGAAGTCCGCGCGCAGCGAGACTCCCTCCTTAAAGAGATGCCGGTGCATTCACTACCGCGCGGTGCATCTTACGGCGGGACCTAATAGCGGATGGCAGGGGAATTTCGGGAGATGTGGCAATTTTTGTTCTAAACGGCGTAAACGAGATGTGGATAACAAATCGGTAGGAAACAGTAGCAAGGGTCTTTACCGACTTATAAAAAGATATTCTAGGGAATTGGATGCTTGGAATCAATTTTTTAAACTATTTTCTGTTTTTTTTGCTTCACACGTGACTTCGAAACCACGACATTGATCACGGCACTAAATTCGGTCAGGGAGCTGTGGTAAGGGACTCTACGGACTTATAAAAAATATATTCTACACAAATTGGATGACTGAATACATTCTCTTTTACAATTTTCTTTTTTTCGCACGTGACGTTGAGATGAGGACATTTATCACGACCTAATAGCGGATGGCCGGGGAATTTCTGGAGATGTCCGGATATGGCAATTTATTGTTCTAAGGGCATGTGAAACACTATGGAGTGCCAGAGAGATAGCATCAGGGGGGCTCTCGGCGGAGCGAGAGAGACACACTGAGAACGTATTTCACAAGCTCTGAACGACGTAAACGGGATATCGAAAACTAATAGGTCAGGACTATAATAGTAATAGGACCACGTGGACTCATAAAAAGATATTCCATATAGTTGGATGTCTTGGAATAAAAAATGTTACGATTTTTTTTTTTTTTTTACTATATTCTTTTTTTAGGATTTTTTAGGAAAATCCTTTTTACGATATTCTTTTTTTTCGCCCGTGACGTAGGCATCACGACATTTATCACGTCTAAAAATCGGCCAAGAATCGGTGGTAAAGGACTCTACGCAGTAATAAAAATATATTCCACGGAATTGGACGTCTTCGAATAAACAAATTTTACGATTTTTTTTTCTTCACACGTGACGTTGAGATCACGGCATTTATCACGGCTCTAAGACTATTCCGGTAACAACGTGGCATACTATTCTACTTCAGTCGCTGTTGTTCGCTCGAAGTATGGAACTCTCGCAACCCTTTATCCCCGTGTCGCATCCCCCGGCGGCTCACTACCCGGCATCCGGCGCTTCTCATCCCCCCCCCCCCTCCTCCCCCCCTATCCGCCGACGAGGAAGCTTGAATAGAGCCGGGAAGAAGTAGATGGACCGAGGCACACCCTCTTTCGTGTTTGCAATTATTCATGAACAAAGGCATCGATAATTACACCGCTTGATTGCACACTCTTGTACTATACCGATCCGCTCGAATCTCTCCCTCTCATCACCTTAACGTATGTAAATGTATGTATTTTTTCATACCGAAATGCTTCTAGAAATTTTTATGGGGAATTTGCTATTTTTTATTTCCTTTCACGAACATCGTTTCGGCGGTAGGAAAAGTAGATTAGTGGACAAACAAAACTGCTTGTTTGTCAACAAGTATAATTTTTTAATTGAATTACGCAATCCAGCAAACCTTCCGATTCCGGGTATACGTAACATAAATTTATTTCACAACGTGCTGTAATCACAATTTCGTGCAATAAGAACCTGACGCAAGCAAAATAATAAAAAATAGTATAGGTTGGGCGCGTTATGAGAACCGTGCGCATCGTGGCATCGTGCTGATTTCGATTACGTCGCAACGCGGGTTGATCGTAATCGAATAGTTGTCGGTCCGGTGATCCCTGCGAGAGTTTCCGCACACGTGTTCCAATTACAACGATAATTACTATACGAGAGTATCAATTAGGTCCTCTTATCAGCGTTGCAGGGGATAAATATACGGTGGTCGTGGCGATACAACGCCGGCGCAAGTTCGCCCTCGCGGTCCCGGTAGATTCGCCTCTGATATTCTTACAAAGTGATCGCCGACATTAAAAAAAGGAGAAATCCGAGGCATTATCAGTTGCGTTCGATCGGGATGGAAAATTATCGGTTCGAGCGCAGCGCATTCCAACCGGCGAAAGAGCCGGAAGTTCTGTGTCATTCGATGCCTCCTCGACGATGTCATCGTCGCCCTCGGAGGAAGCGTGGTTAAGTAGTTTAGTTCCGAGGGTGGGTTAGCGATGAGCGATGCGGGAGCCCCATGGCTGCGGGACGTCGGCGCGGCCTCGGGCCGCTGCCGTGCCGATGCAGAAAGAATTCCCGAAGCTCGTCGAGCACGTAGACGAGATGCGGCATGTGCCGCGAACGAGACAGCCAAAGCGGGACCAGCGCATTAAGGGGGTTACATGATCGTCGATGTTCACCCTTCTCCTAGTCGTGCAAACAATGCTGCATATCGTCTCCATAATGAACGTGGCGCGAGCGCTGTCTCCGAGCGCTGTCGAAGCGGCGCCACCGATGCACGTACGAACTCTTCTCGTATTCCCCCCTTTCCGGCGCGGCAATAATGAGCACGCAGATTATGCGTGGTGATTGGTGCTCGATATATACCTAACCCCCGGCCGTCGGCGCGGATGGATGGAGGGTGCGCCGGAGAATGAACCGGAGAAATCGGAACGACTCGGGGCTGGAAAGCCTCGGAAGTATACACAAACGATTACGGATGCATCGCCCTGCACTAGACAATGCGACGCAAGTACCGCCGAGTCGCGCATTTTTCATGGAGAATGATAGAATGGGAGTATTTTTTTCATGATCGTTTAACGATTCGAGAGGAAGCCTATTTTTTAGTGTTTTGTTGGATATGGCGGAACAAGTATTCATTTATCGATACCAAATTTTGGTCAAGCCAGATAGAGTTTGATTGAGGGGTTTTTATTTTTTATTTTTATTTGGATCAACTAATATGTGATAAAAATAAATAAATATTTATTTTCCCATATCCAATAAAAGATTTATTAAGATCGAAATGAATCGAGACTGGGAAGCCTTGGAAGTGTACACAAACGATTACGGATGCATCGCGATACACTAGACAATGCGACGCAAGTACCGCGGAGGCGCGCGTTTTTCATGGAGAATGATAGAATGGGAGCATTTTTTTCATGATCGTTCAACGATTCGAGTGGAAACCTATTTTTTAATGTTTTGTTGGATATGGCGAAACAAGTATTCATTTATCGGTACCAAATTTTAGTCAAGCCAGATAGAGTTGGATTGAGGATTTTTTTTTTTTTTTTTTTTTTTTTTTTTTTTATTATTTTTTTATTATTTATTTTTTTTAATTTATTTTTTTTGGGGTTTTATGTTTTACCGCGGAGTCGCGCATTTTTCACGGAGAATGATAGAAGGGGAGCATTTTTTTCATGATCGTTTAACGTTTCGAGAGGAAGCCTATTTTTCAGTGCTTTGTTGGATATGGCTATACAAGTATACATTTGTCGGTACCAAATTTTAGTCAAGCCAGATAGAGTTTGATTGAGAAATTTTTATTTTTAATTTTTATTTGGATCAACTAATATGTGATGACAATAGATATTTATTTCGCGATGTCCAATGAAAGATTTCTTTAGATCGGAATAACTCGGGGCTGGAAAGGCTCGGTAGTATAGACAAACGATTACGAATGCATCGCCCTGCACTAGACAATGCGACGCAAATACCGCGGAGTCGCGCATTTTTCATGAAGAATGATAGAATTTTTTCATGATCGTTTAATGATTCGAGAGGAAACCTATTTTTTATTTGTTTTTTTTTCATAGGCGGTGCAGCAATTATTGAGAAGCGAGTTTATTTAATGTTGACAAATGTTTTGTTCGATACAGCGAAACAAATATTCCTTTATCGGTACCAAATTTTGGACAAGCCAGATAAAGTTTGATTGAGGAATTTTTTATTTTTAATTGGATCAACTAAAATGTGATAAAAATAAATAAATATTTATTTTGCCATATCCAACAAAAGATTTATTAAGATCGAAATGACTCGGGACTGGAAAGCTTTGGAAGTATACACAAACGATTACGAAACAATCGCCCTGCACTAGACAATGCACCGCAATTACCGCGCATTTTTCACGGAGAATGATAGAATGGAAGAATTTTTTCATTATCGTTTAATGATTCGAGAGGAAACCGATTTTTTATTATTACACTTTTTTCATACACGATGCAGCAATCACTGAGAAGCGAGTTTCTTTAATGTTGACAAACGTTTTGTTGGATATGGCGCAACAAATATTAATTCATCGGTACCAAATTTGAGGCAGATAGAGTTTGATTGATACATTTTTTATTTTTATTTCTATCAATTAATATTCGTTGACAATAAATCAATATTTATTTACAAAAGATTTGTTAACATTATACAAACTTTTTTCCGGGTGATGTCATTGCATGTGTATTTTTTATTTGGTGAGTTATTTCGTAGTATCAAGATTAACTCTGATGACGAACAGAGGGCGATGACGTTATAGCAAAATCAACTCTCGCTCTAGCTCCGTCCCTTTCTCCGAATCATATCGACTTCAGGGGGTGGGGGAGGTGTATATATAGGCACCGTTGGAATCCTCGTGACGCATACCCGGCTACGTCGTAACCCTGCGGCGCTCACGTCCGACGGGAGCAGGACGAACGATCGAGGGGAGAGGTTTCACGATATACACGTCAACGGCCGCGTAACGCGAAGTTGAATGCGCCAATTAGAGGTCGAGCGGGATTTTGCGGCAACGTCGAAACTCCCGAGATTCCTGAAGGACCTAGTCGAAGGCATTTGTCCAGCGTCGTGCTTGCGGTGCTAGTTTCTAATGGTAACTATTCGATTTGAGTCCCGGTACGACCCGTTTGGAGGCTCGAGAGGGGGAACGAACCGAGCGATAGAGACAGATTACGAGACGGATACCTGTAGCACTGTATAGGCGTCCAAGCGGAGCGGGCTGGTTTCGTAACTTTGCTTCTTATCCGGCTAGCGGCGAAGACGCTGAAAGGGCTTTCCCTAAGAATTTTGATATTTTTACTTCGGCGATTGGTAAACGACAACGGGGACTCTCGACGACCGGCCGTACGAGCACGAAAATACGTCGACGACTTTTTTTTTATGAGAAATTATGGAACGTCCGATTCGGGTGCACCGTACGCGCGTGTCCGACCGTTTCGTTGCGGCTCGTTTGCCCCCCGACACATCGGACTAATATCCGCCTCAGATTTTTTGGAAATTAATTGTCTGTTTATTATATCAATTATTATGAAATTTTATATTTAACTAATATGAATTATGCGATGTTACGTTTGTACGAATGACATGGACAGATGTAAAACGGTGCCTGCAGTTTTATAAGTTTGTAAAAATTACCTTGCAAATTAATTATTTGTAAGTTGAAAAATATTTTTTTTTTTTTAATAGAATTTCAACATTCTTACCTTGATGAGATTGGCAACGACAGGAATTCCCGATGAACGGCCGCAAAACCACGAAAATATGTCAACGAATTTTTCGCATGCATTCGTCGTTCGATTGCGCACCGTTGACGTTACACATTGTACATCGCGAAACAAAGAAAATTGGCTCCTCTTGGTAGAAACGACAAACGCGGCGCTTGTCTGAACGGAAATGAAAAACTCACGACTTGAAACGCTATGCCGTCGCTTAGACACCAAGTCACGACGTTGACATGAGGACGATAAGACTGCGCAGTAAAAAAGATTTGTACTTTCAACGAGCTTTTTTGCCCACAAAAGTCCACAATTCGTTTCTTTTCGTGTTTTCGTAAAATATATTTTGTCAAATTATGAAAAATGTTATAAAACAAACATTTTTGTTGTTGAGAATTTAACAAGAAAAGAATTATGAACGATTATGGACAAGAAACGTTGGTAACTATTTTACTGTGTACGCTCATCTCGTAAACACGAAATCGCGCGAGCCACGGGCACGCAGTCAGCTGACTCGAGGGCTCGAAAAATACCCAAAGTTTCGTACCCATCACGCTCGATCGCAGTCACACATCACACCTTCTAATTCTCATTTTCGTACACGCGCGGAAAAGCAATGAGACAACCCGAAAATCCTCCTGTGTCTATTACGCAAATGGCCGTTAGAAGCGAGTGAATATTTCGAGCCTTATATGGCCATGCGGTGGTTCAACTGTTTCTCCACGCTCCCGACAACTACGCGTCTCAGCTGACCGACGAGTCGTAACTCGTTTGGCCGTCAAACTCGACGGACTAAGATTCGCGTCGAATTTTTCCGAATATCATTCGATGTTAAATATTTACAAATGCCATTGAGATATAATATATAAAACGGGGTTTACCGAGTAGTTTAATTGGCGGTTAGAAGTAGCCTGCAGACGCAATTAGTTATGTATAAGCTGATTTTTTTTCGACAAGATTGATATTTTATGACCCTGAAGATATCTGCATGAGAGTAAATGTCATCCAGCTATAACGGCTGTGTTTTGCATCGCACAGTTGGAGAATAAAATTCTATAAGCGAACATTTTTTTTTTCATCCTAAAGCAGTGCAATGCCGGAGACTAGCCGAAGATGAATTCGATTTACTTTCACGACTTTGACGATTGGCAGTAGCAGTGATTCTCAGTGACCGGCGAAACGGTCACGAAAATGCGTCGACAAGTTTTTCGCAGCAGATTATTCACCGACCGAACCGGGTGCGCCATTGACGTTACGCACTGTACGATCGCATCGCGAGACAAAGAGAAATCAGCACCACTTGGTATAACGACAGACGCGGTATTTATCCGAACGGAAAAAACATCACGAGGCGAACGGACACCACGTCGCGTAGACACTGGGGGTCTACGCTGCTGACGCGGGAGCGGTGGTAATACGCTAGTGTACGACATTGGGCGCTGGAGCGCGAAGAATACACGAAGTTTCGTACCTATCGATTACGATCGCAGCCTCACATCACTCGTTCTCATTCGCGTATACGCGCGGAAAAACAATTAGATGATCCGAAAAACGACCCCGTGTCGATTCCCGAAAATGGCCGTTACACGCGAGTGGAAAATTCGAGCCTTATATGGGCATAGCGGCAGTTTGATTGCTTCTCTACGGTCTCGAAAACTACGCGCGTCAGTTTCGACTGTTAAGCATCGGTCCAATATTCGCGTCCATTTTTTTTCGGAGATTAAGGCGATGGGATCTGTCGAGAAAAGGAAGGTTTGCTGAACGAAATAAACTGTGAGACTAGTGTTTGTCGAAAATGTGTGTGTATGTGTGTGTGTGTGTCTTATATCGACGAATCTTGACTCGCGTCGTCGTATCGATTTTTCCCCCGGTCCAGAAATCTCGCGTCAGCTGACCGACGAGTCGTGGCCCGTTTGAACGTCAACGAATCAGCCTATTAGTCGCGGCGAGTTTTTCCGAGATTAGAAAGACGTGAAACACTTGGGGATAATAGGGAGAGACAGAACTGATGGCTCTCTCGGCGGGGTGAGTGATGAGCACGGAATATATTTCAAATGGTGTGAAAAATCTCGCCTACCGAGTAATTTAATTCAGCAGCGAAAATGTATCCTTCCATGTACAAAGAGCTGCGAACGAGAAAGTCTGAATCGCTTTCGTTTAAAAAAATTGTTGTAAACCAAAAAAAGTCGGCTTGCAGATGGATAATTTGCACATGCAAGGTACTTCTAACTGTCAACCAAAATTCGATGCGGATATTAGTCCGATGTGTTAGTTCAAACGAGCGACGACGCGTCGGTCAGCTGACGTGGTGGAGTTTCGGGGCCTTGGAGAAATAGTCTAACCGCCGCGATGCCCATATAAGGCTCGAAAATTTTACTCCCGTGTAACGGCCATTAGCGGAATAGACACAGGAGGACTTTCAGATCGTCTCATTGTTTTTTCCGCGAGTATACGCACATGAGAATAAGAACGAGTGATGTGGGACGGTAATCGAAACGCGATAGGTACGAAACTTGGCGTATTCTTCGGGCTCTCGAGTCGGCCGTAGCGATATGGTCAAGCGTAATCTCAGCGTGCTCGCCTCAGTAGCGGTGACCCCCAGTGTATACGCGGCGTCGCGTTATTCGAGTGGTGAATTTCTTTTGCCTGTCGTTTATCGTTTCGTAGAACGTGCAATTTCATTCAATATGGCAAAAGTCCGTCAACACGACGGATTTTTTAACGAACTCAATCTCCTTGATGAGCGAAATTAATAGAAAAAAATGCGAGAAAAAAGATCGGAAAAATGTATCGATCAACCTTAAAGTTTTTATTTGTTATAAAAGTAATTAACTTTTTACGTGTCTATTTCAGATTAAATAGACTAGCTCGTCTTCGCGATCGATCGCGAGTACAGTGAAGTGATGTTTTTTTGTGTCGCGACTAATAAATTCACGGACCCGGGGCAGCCTTGCCGTCTACTTTGAGCCAACTTCAGTGGAATATTGAATCGGGCGTTCGGAAGAAACATCGAAGTCGTAAGTCGAACATCATTTATTCATTTTTCCTTCCTCACAGAAGAAGTTTGTTTTGGTGAATAAAAATTTCAAGATTTTATTGAAAGCGTGTTCAGAATGTTCCACATCGAAAAATCGCATTTAGACAAAGATATCCGGATGTACGAGTGTGTGAGTGATTTCGTAATTTCTTTTTTCGCGCTGAACCTGATTTGCGCAGCCATTTTGCATTAAGGTCAAACATGGCGGTGCGTTGAAAAAAGTTGAAAATTCAGTTTTTCATAGCGCTTTGTCATATGTTCCTTTATTCGCGATGCTTCTTATATGAGAAGGCATTTTCTGCATTTTTAGCTTTCTTGCAGACGAAGTTCCGCGAATGAAGGAATATTATGAGAAAACGATATTAAAATTTGGACTTTCAACTTTTATGAGGAAGCGATATGAAAATTTCGATGCTCAACTTATTATCATGGAAATCTAAGTCATCGATTCAGGAACTGGGCGAACTTTTGTTCCGCTCGAGATCTTATTCGCCCGTTATTGTTACATTGTAGCGTAAACCCATCCGAGGCCGATACACTATCCGCTTTGATTATTGTTATTAGTTTCAATATCATACATTGTATCGTGTCGTGTCCGAGAGACGGACGTCTCTCGAGTTTTGCGGTATTCCTCGTGTGTTACCCGGCGGCTTTGCTGCCGTCGTTGTCGTCAACGATTCCATACCGACGAGGACGACGACGGCAGCGTAGGCACAAACGGTAGCAGCAACGCCGCTTCGGCTGGCGCTCGGCGGGAGGGACAGAGACGTGTCTATGTATCTCGCAACGAGACGCTGGAGGGCTCCGCTGGCCGCCTCGACGAATTTTCGACGCCGTACAACGAACCCATTGATACGTATACGTACTAGCATTGCCTATATATATACGGCCAGTCCGCTCGGGCACTCGCGCTACAATCATTTTTTTATTCATTCAATCACCCAGCAATAAATGGCTTTTACAAACGCATTCGAACCATATTAATGACATATATAATTTACACGCAACGATTTTATCTACGATATTATTATTCAAATAACAACAACAACAACAATGATAATAAGTATAATTTTTTTTGATCTTTCACTCTACATACAAAACAATATAATGGTCATTTGATCATATATGTTGTATTATTATATTGTTTTATATTTTACGGTAAAATTAAAAAGTACAATAGTACATTATGCATCCACGTGTCCACTGTTATTATAATTATCGTAAAGCCTTTAAAAAAACCTAAAAATTTCAATCCGGTTTCCGATTAAAGCAACGCGAAGTAATTTCTTCGATAATAATATACGTGGAAATCTGATTATTTTTCTGTCGGGCGGTTTTAATTTTGAACGATTCTTTTGTGTGTGTGTTTTTTTTATGCTTATTCTTTTTCGTGCTTTGCGTTCGACGCATTGTGCTGGAAGCCGCGGCGTCGATTGGTTCGGGGCGAGACCGCCACCGATGCCGCACGAACTCTCTCGCCGGCTCCGCTCGCCTCGGTACGAGGAACGGAGTGGGAAATGAAAGGTGCAGAATTCGCGGGTCGGGTGCCTGACACAACGGCGCGGCACCGGCGTGCGTACACTTGATTATCCGCGTGTGCGATGTACGTGACACGCACACAGGTGCGCGCGCAGCGTCGGCGCGCCGGTTATTCCAGGCGCGTTCCAATGACTCCTCGCGTCTCTGGACATTGTACTCTCCTCCTCGTGCACACCCTCGGGCACCACTTCTGCATACCACGGGGATGCTCGTTTCGAGTGAATGCATGTTTGTTTAAAAAAATTCCGTACCGATGCCCATCCGGGCATTGTTTGCTCGGCATAATCGCCCATCGTGCGGAATTGTTTTTTTGTTTTTTCGATCGCTTCTTTCCGTGTCGCGCGTCGCCGTGACGAACTTAACTTTTTGCCGTCGTAAAATTAAGATTACATCTCTGCGACGCGTTTAACTGGTGAACGAGAGTAAATGCGTCATTAAAATAAGATGGTCATCGCAGCATCCGGGGTGGGAATGCCGCGCGGGAGCGTTATCGGCCGGAAGAATAGCGCGACCGGAAGAATTTTAGATGAATACTATGTGTTCACTGATTGGCTGTTCTATCGGCATCTTTCGCCCGGTTTGAGCTTGCAGAGCACAAAAGCGAGCTTTTTTATTAATCGAGGATAAAGAGCGCGGCATCGCAACGAGTGAACGATGCAGTTGCGGCGATGAAATAGTTGCATTAAATCGTACATCAACGGTCGTCCGGGTAAGCGAGCTTCTCCACAAGAGCGTGACTCCTCGTGCGAGAGGTTTTTTTTCCATGCCATTAACGCACCACCGAGCACACCGGTCTCTCCTCTGCGAGCTTTCACGGGCGCGGAGCTCATCCGTCGCGATATCGCCTCACACTTTGCCCCGGTGCCGCGAACACGCTCGTTGGGAATTCATATTATCGGTCTCGTCGCGAAACCGTGAACCAACCCTCGATGAACAATGATCGATCGCTTTTTTTCGTAAGCATAATTAAAAGTTTAACGAGCCTGTCAACGTTGTAAATTCTATTTTAAAAAATGCACGATTATCGCGACGTAAAACTAATGTAATGCCGACACGACCGGGATCGAGCCAAAGATGAAAGATCGAACAATCATAGGTCTTTGCATCATCATTGATAAATATTATATTATATTATATTATATTATATTATATTATATTATATTATATTATATTATATTATATTATATTATATTATATTATATTATATTATATTAT
>JAPYZD010007229.1:0-11262 GCA_030522725.1 Ichneumoninae sp. B BG-2022a
AAAAAAAAAAAAAAAAAAAAAAAAAAAAAACAAAAAAAAACGAAAGAAGTAAAAAAGAAAAAGGAAAACGAACCGAGGACTGCCGACGAGGAGGAAGAGGCGGAGGAGTGGAAACGGAAGGATAGAGAAACACCTCGCGCCACTGACGCCGCTGCTGTTTCGCGTATCCCCTTGCGAGTTACCGAGTAGCTTTGCCCCCGGTATCTTGGTGACTTGGTCACTCAGTGACCGTGCCCCGTGCTAATAAGAAGTGTCGTGTTTTACCCCGTGCGCGTTGCGATATCGTTCGGCGCTCTGTGATTACGGGAGATTTCGGATCGGAGCCGGACCAGAGCCGGTCCAGTGCCGATTTGCCGATAAATCGATGCGAGCCCCGAGGCCGGGATCGGCAATGGAATTCGTCGAGTGATCGGACAAGATTGCATGTGTGTGCTCCTGGACGAGCAATTGTTATCTTTAAGCAATTAGGAGTCGATTGAAAATTTTTTTTTTTAAGTCCTTCATATGGAGGCTGAAGGGTTGATCGATGAGATCCGCCTGATCGCCGGTAACGTGCGAGGATCTATGAAACATTACACAGAAGATCGAACGAAGCTCGAGTTATTGGCCGATGAATGAAAGAGGATTTTTTTGCGAGAAACGAGAGCTGCTGAGGAAAGGTGCCGGTTTGTGAAATAGTTGAGACGCGTGGTACCGGCTACCGGTGTGAGCCGTCGCTCGCCGAGTCACAACAACGGAAGTCTCATTCAATGAACGGCGTCTCGGCGGTTTGATCGTCGAGGCTCGCAAGACGTTTTGATGATACAGGGACAGAAATAAACAAGAAGAAATACGGCGGATGTGATTTATCTTCGGGAAGGCAATCCTGAATGATCGGTCGGATTTGTGTCAGGATTCAGAGGAAAGAGAAAAAGCAAATTCTCGACCGAGGTTGATGAGTCATTTTAATAATATTGTAGAGAAAAAAAATAAGAAAATACGGCGAATGTGATTTATCTTCGGGAAAGCAGTCTTGAATGATCGGTCGGATTTTTGTGTTGGGATTTTAAGGAGAGAAGAAAAGGAAAAGAAACGATTTGCTGTTGAATTATATCGAGGCTCACAACAAGCCGTTTTGACGACATAGAGAAAATAAAAACAGAAAACACGGCGGATGTTAATTGACTTCGGAAAAGCAAATGTGAAAGATCAGTCGGATTTGTGTTAGGACTCAAAGATAAGAAGAAAAGGAAAAAAGCGGAATCTTCATCGAGGACGCATCGAGGACGCGAGTCATTTTGACAATATAGAGAAAAGAAAAACAAAAACAAAACACGGCGGATGTAATTTATAATCGGGAACGCAGTCCCAAACAATCAGACGAATTTGTGTCAGGATCTTAAGAAACGAAGAAAAGGATAAAAAATAATTCTTCGTCGAGGCCGAAAAGTTATTTTGATAACATAGAGAAAAAAAATAAAGAAAAACCCGACGGATATAATTTATCTTTGGAAAAGCAATCCCGAACGATCAGTCGGATTTGTGCCGGAATTTGAAGTAAAGAAAAGGAACAAAAAGCGAATTCTTCATCGAGGCCGACAAGTAATTTTGATAATATAGAGAAAATAAAAACAATAAATGAAACACGGTGGATTTAATTTCTCTTTGGAAAAGCAATTCCGAACGATCAGTCGGATCTGTGCCGGAATTTGAAGTGACGAAGAAAAGGAACAAAAAAGCGAATTCTTCGTCGAGGCCGACAAGTAATTTTGACAATATAGAGAAAATAAAAACAATAAATAAAACACGGCGGATGTAATTTACCCGTATGAGCAGTCGAATTTGTGCCGGGATTTGAAGTGAAGAAGGAAAGGAAAAAAACGACTTCTTCGTCGAGGACGCGCGGTTGATGAGATCCGGCAGACACGAGGATGTCTGATAGTTCGGATCAGCTTTCGTCGCCGAACAGCGAGTGCAACAACGGCGGCCGCCCGATGGGCGCGGTGCATCGGAACGTCGGATCGACGACGTTGGGCTCGGTGGCCGGCTACAACGGCGGTTCCATCGGGGCGATATCCGGTTTGTCGCTCGGTCATCATCAACATCCGCAGAACGCGAACACCGCCTCGAACGGGAGCCCACGTTATCCGCAGCAGACATCGAACTGCGCAAATCCCGGCGGACTCGGGGGCAACGCCGTCGTTGGACAAATGTCCATCGGGAGCGCCGACGACTTCACACCCGAACAGATATCCTGCATGTGCGAGGCCCTCTACCAGACTCAGGACATCGAAAAATTGACCAGGTACTTTGCACGATTAAACATTGAATTTATATATTTTTTTCCTACCGGTGATGCATTAGTTAATAATTAATTCGTGAGTATTGTCACCGGTGCGGCTGCAACAGGCCCAGATAAAAATGTATTCGATGCGCGCAAGAAATAAATGATCTTACATAAATAATTTTCTTTCCATAACAATTGATTATTTATTTATTTATGAAATAAATCATTTTTTGGCTGAAGGACTTCGGTCGATGTCCAATTGGCAGTATTGTATGTGATTTTAGTCTGTTATGTGTAGAACACTGTCAATAAATTCACTACTACTAAAACTAAATAATTTTTCTGTAATGGCGACAGTTCCGGAGAAAGATAAGAAAATTATATATTCATATATAGATATATATATATTTTTCAATATATATGAAAAATATACATATTGTACATTTCGAGACAAAAGATATATACATATATATTTCTAATGTATATAATAAAGTACCTAATCTTCTATCTATGAATTAAAAAGGGGGAACGAATGGAATAAATATGATACGTCGTATAAACAGATTGGTGTAATAAATTTTGGTAATTTTTTTTTTAGGTTTCTCTGGTCCTTGCCACCCGGCGAACTTCTTCGAGGTGGCGAGAGCGTTCTGATAGCGAGAGCGGCGGTGGCTTTCCATCGGGGAGCTTATCACGAGCTCTACTCGATCCTGGAGAGCCATCCGTTCTCTCCGCGACGGCACCCCGAGCTCCAGCAGATCTGGTTCAAGAGTCACTATCGCGAGGCCGAAAAGATCCGCGGTCGTCCGCTCGGAGCCGTCGACAAGTATCGCTTGCGGAAGAAGTATCCCCTGCCGAAGACCATCTGGGACGGCGAGGAGACCGTCTACTGCTTCAAGGAACGATCGAGAAACGCTCTCAAAGAGTGTTACCATCGAAATAGGTACCCGACACCCGACGAGAAAAAGAATCTCGCCAAGAAGACCGGCCTGACGCTCACCCAAGTGTCGAATTGGTTCAAGAACCGACGGCAACGCGATCGCACACCGCAGCTCAGAACGTGAGTTCATCCAAAGAAATTTATATTCCTAAACGTATTCAAAATGCGATATTTCGAGCGCTTTGTATAATTTTTTTTTACATAAAATGTATGTAAAAGTAAATTTTATGTAATTTATGTAAAAGTTAAGTTCTTAAAATTGAAAGGTAAACGTAATTAACTGCTTACTCATTTGCTTGGCACGGGGTTTTTATTTTTTTAATTTTACACTGTTAAAAAAATTCGTAATTTAATGTACGGGTGCTGGAAGTTTTCGTGCCTGAGCTGGTATATTAAATTTCATGTACAATTGTGATGAAAAATTATCGTGCAGTGTGTTAAACACTTTATAAATTCTTTACTTTAATTTCAATGCAAAAAAAAAGTTGTAGATTTAACGTAGCGGGCTGGAAGTTTTTATGCAAAAACTGGTACATTTAATTTAATGTACAATCATGAGGATAAACTGATGTAATTTTTCAATGGAATTAAAATAAATTATAAAATATGAAGTATTCCCGATGTTTTTAATACACTGAATATTAATTTTTCACCACAATTGTACATGAAATTTAAAATACCAGTTTTTGCATAAAAGCTTCCAGTCTGCCACATTAAATCTAATGCCATTTTTTTTACAGTTTTTACTGTAAAAATAATCGAAATCGAATAGTTTATTTTAATTTCACTGTAAACTTTCATTAATTTTTTCATCACAATTCTACGTTAAATTTAATAAACTATTTTTTTTGCATAAAAATTTTGTAACGGTGTATTTAAATTAATTTTTTAAATTGTGGCTCATTCAATATGTGATTTCCAAGATTCTCGATTCGTGTCCCAGCGTTCGTCACTTAGCATCGGCGAACAAGACACCCCGCGCGTATAGGGGCAAAAAGTTACCGGCAAAAAGAGCGAGCGAGAAAACCGGTGCATGTATGGAGGGCACGTGTGCCCGCGGGGGGTCCCTCTTAGTTTTTCCTCGGTGCAACAAGTGTCCCGATACGACATGTGTCGCGTTCGAGAAACCTCTCGCTCCCTTAGTCCCCCGCAGTTTTGCCGAAACCCTCGGATAGTCCGACAAGCGATAAATCATCCCCCCGTGTGTGCGGGTCAACGAGCGCGTGAGCTTCGAGAACCCGGTAGTGCGTACGGTTCGACCCCGTATTCCGTGAATACGTCGGCAACGCCTCAGCAATTTTTTCTTACGCAGACTTCAACGACACCCGCACAAAAAAAAAAAAAATGTTAACGTATGAATATGAAAAAAGTGAATAGTTACACGATAAAAACTAATTGTAATTAATTGAATGATTTTAATGTACTGGCATTTGAAATTTGCTCACATTACTCACATTAATGAGCTTTATTGATAAAATGAAAAACCAGATATTAAAATAACAAATATTTTACCTGAAAAATTTACAAACATTTTCATGGAAAATAAAAATTATAATGTAAAATTGCAACGTACATGTGTTTTAAATTTCGGAAACAGTTTATGTAAAAAAAAAGTTTTTTTGCAGTGTATATCGTTACTGCGAGTTTCAATCGTGTGTTGAGGAGCTCCACTATATCATGCTGTAGCGCGATTACCGCCTACGTGGAAGTCATTGCGACAAGTTTGATAATCACGACTGAGTGATAAGTGCCTGTTTGCGCCGTTGAGCTGGCATCGCGCGCGTTCAGATAATCCTACCCGGGTCCCGGGACGCGTTGTTCAATCCCTTGTACTACCAACGTTAAAGGCCCAATGTTTTTGTTTTATTATTTTATTTATTTTATACGCAACGCACCCTCACTTACGATAAGATTACGAACGCGACTTGGAGAGTTCGTGAGTGGAACGTGTGTACGAGCGAATGTTTGTCGGATAGTTCGTGGAACTATCGGCGGGTTTATTAACCCCTGGAACGCGACGTATTTTTTTGTTCACCTCGACGGCTCGGTGTCTTTGTTGCAGCCCGCTTTGCCAAAACACAATATTTTTTAGATCGATTGTAGCGAAATCGACACGCCAGACGGTCAACAACACTGTTAAAAAAATTCGTATGAAATTTAATGTACTGAAACTTGAAACTTGCTTAAATTACATACATTAATTGTACATTAATGTACTTTTTGGAAAATTGAAATACCAGATATTAAAATTACAAATCTTTGACCTGAAATTTACAAAAATGTTCATTAAAAATCAAAACTGTAACTGTAAAATTGGAACGCACATGTGTTTGACATTTCAGGAAGTTTGTGTAAAAAAACTTCCAGTACCGTTAATTAATTTTCAGACAAATTTTTTTTACAGTACACTGAAAGTTTTCACGCATAAATTGCTATATTAAATTTCACGGACAATTGTGATGAAAAATTAACGTACCGTATATTAAAAACTTTAGTAATAGTTTACTCTAATTTTGCTACAAAAGTACTTTCAATCACATCATTTACTTTAAATTTCAATCTAAAAGTCCATTAATTTTTCATCGAAATTGTACATTAAATTTAATGTATCAGTTTTTGCGTAAAAACTTCCATCCCGGTGCATTCAGTTTACAATTTTTTTAACAGCGAATCTATCTGTTCGATTCCACAAAAAATGTCTACTAGGTAAAAAAAAAACTCCGTGAAATTCTTTCGCCCGACGATTCAACCAGTAACAAATTGGTAATAGTCGGCGAACGGGGAACTATCGGCTGGTTCACCAACCCCTAAACGCGACGTATTCTTGCACCTCTTCGGCATGGGTTCGGATGGCCCGGTATCTTTGTTGCTGCGCCGCTCTGCCAAATAACAATATTTTTCAGATCGATTGTAGCGAAATCGAAACCCCGGGACGTCAGCAACGTGGCTGTTCGATTACAATTATTTAATTTTCAATTTTTAATGTTAAAATTTTACTTTTATTTTTTGTTGTTGTTGAAACCCTTTCGTCCAACGCTCCGGGAGACTGGTCATCGTCGGCGAACGGGCATTCGCTTCAGCGAGCGATAGAATGAGAGAGGCACGAGCGCTTACGGCATACCCGGTGCGAGAAGAGGAGAACTATAACATTCGGAAGCGAGTAGCATTGTTATGGCTACGACGGAGACCCGCGGTCACGGTCGGCAAACGCTGTTGTTGCTGCCGCTGCTCGGACCGAGAAACTAAAATTTGCTCCCTCTCTATCGTCACGAAAGGGTCGAGCGATCGGATCGTACAATCCGATGATTACCATTTGATGAACAAAAAAAAAAGAAACTACACTGAGAAAAAGGATGGTATTTGCTACTATAACGAATAGTTCCCAGAGGGAACGTCTACATAGATAGCAGAGCTGGGCAAATACCATAAATACTTGAAGTGCGTATTAAAGTATCAAGTACTCGAAGTACTGAGCGCTAGGTAGTTCTTGAGTGCTGACGTATTGAGTACTGGCAGAACTAAATTCTTGAAGTTTTTAACTCCCGATTGCCGGCTAGGGCAAAAAGACGGGAGTTCTGCGTTTCACGGCGTTCGCGGGACTTTGCGCGTTTCCTTGGTATTCAGTGTTCTCCGAATCGACAAAAAATCTATTGACAAAATTTGGCAAGTAGTTTCTTTGAATCGTGGTCTGAGTCTTTTTTCAGGTTTTGTTACGATGCGATTCGATTTCACAGAGATAAAGACTTTTCGGAAAAAATAGTGTTTGTCCATATCGAAATTTCAGCGAGATACATCCATATTGTGATTTTTTTTTCATTATTATTTTTTTTTACTTAATTTTAATTTTATAATTACGGTGTTTTTATAATTACGGTGTTTTTATAATTACGGTGTTTCGTACGTGATCAGTGTGTGAATTAACTATATTCGATGTAAAATAATACGTAAGGTTAAGTGCGTAAAAAATAATGATAGTTTTTTTTACGCACTTAACCTTACTTATATATTTTTTTTTTTGAATAATGGGCACTGACTCAGTACTTGATGTTTTAATACGTATGCAAGGACTTAATACATTTTGCCCAGCTCTGATAGATAGTTTGTGATAGTATATACTCAATTGATTAAACTATAATTATATTTACAACTATAATTTTTGGTCATTATCGTACCTGTAAAATGTAGTCGTCCTCCCTGGGAACTATTTACTATGTGAGTTTTTCTCAGTGTAGTACTATTTTTTCTTTCGTTCATAAAATCCGATATATCGAAGTTCAGACTTTTTTTTTTAATCTCCGAACGCGATAAAGTCGAATAAACGGAAGATCGTTGAATGTCCGTTGGAGATTAGATTTTTTAAATTTATTTATTTTCTTCAAGCTGAGTTCCATCCTCGGAAACGCGCGCGCGTATGTATGTGACCACGAGGCGTTCCGACGCTCGACGGCGTCCGCGGCCTCGCGAAGGTCCTAGGAAAAGGTAACGCGACGCCCCATTACCATTTTATGACGTAGCTTCGGTTACATATCTCGTTTCACCATTGAGCTGTTCACACTACCAATAGTTTCCTACATAAAAGCCGAGTGATCCGAGAGTCCCCTCCCCACCCTCCCGGATAGGCGGAGGGCGCGTAACAACCCCCGACCGATTTATCTGTTACTATGCCTTCGACATAGTAAGGGCATTGGCGATTCCACGTGAACGGGAGCTCGGGGATCGAGTTTTGGGAAAAATTCTTTTACATTTAACAAACATTTCTTGTCCCCAAAGTTCCGCAAAAATTTTATCCGGTTAATTTTACCATTTTTGTTTTTCGTTAATTGAATGATTTTTCGTTAATTGAATGATTTTTCGTTAATTGAATGATTTTTCGTTAATTGAATGATTTTTCGTTAATTGAATGATTTTTTAATTGAATGATTTTTCGTTAATTGAATGATTTTTCGTTAACTGAAAGATTTTTCGTTAATTGAATGATTTTTCGTTAATTCAATGATTTCTCGTTAATTGAATGATTTCTCGTTACGGTAAAAGTGGGGAATATGGCCCGGTCCATATATCATTGATTTACGTGTTAATCGAGGTGGGCCATATTCACCACTTTTACCCCAATTGAATGATTCCTTGTTAATTCAACGATTATTCGTCAATGCAAAGATTTTTGGTTAGTTGAACTATTTTTCATTAAATTAACGATTTCTCGTTAACGTAAAGAGTTTTTGTTAGTTGAACTATTTTTTATTAATGTAATGATTTCTCGTTTATTTAACTATTTTTTATCGTCACAGAATAATTATATAAGACAATTTTTATTACAACCGTTTTTGGTACACCATCGACGATTTGTTTATCGTAATTCGATTAGCGGCGAACGCGTCGGGCGGTACGTTTTCGTCCAGGTTCCCCGAGCATTCTTCGATCGCGGACCTTGAGGAGCAGCGGCAACGAGGAGTGTAAAAAAAAATGAATCCCTGACTCCCTTCGAGAGGTAGCTTTCCAGCACAGGCGCAAGCCACCTCGAAGCGTGACGGCCGTGGGCGGAGTTCGGACACACACGCTCGTGTTGACGTCGCTGCGCGTACACACACGTGTGCGCGCACCCTGACCGTAGGGCCGAAGGGTAACGCGACCGGCGAAGAACAATGCCGGCAGCTCGAGCCGACCGTGGGGTTTTGTATCTTTTTCCACTTTCTCCTCTCGCATACTCGCCCTCGTTATGTGTCCCGACATTATTGGTTTCTTTCCTCCTCGACATCGTCGTTCTTCATCGTCGACGTAACGCTCTTCTCGGAAATCCTCTACGTGCAGTGGTCGTCACACGTGCGTCCACTGCATTCGCGCGACTGTACCGCGCCTTGTCGAAGTCGACAAAACCGTAATGTCCGCGCCGAACGTTTCTCTGATTTTTGGAATTCCCGTTTCTTCCACTATATCCTTGGCCACTGAAGAAAAAGATCCAAAGTGATTTGCACATGGTTTCCTCTTTTTTACCATTTTGCCCATAGCTTTATCCATGAGAATGTTCACTGATTTTTGGCTTCCTCATAGAGGGAGTTATGGGCAAAATTGTAAGAAATGAGGAAGTTGTGTGCAAATTACTTTGCGGCATTTTTCGTAGCATTAAACAATTTTTACATATCATAAAATAGAAATGGTCAAACGTTATTGCAAAATTTATTGTAGAAAATCGCTAACTGAAATTGGCATAATACGTCGCTTTGATGCAATGTCTAATGTATTATTAACAATCGATGACGAATCTCCAAATTATTTTACTTCTTGAGCGATATTTTTTTATACGTAAGCTCGTGTCGCTCATAAAATTGAAAATTTGCGAAAAATTCCAGAATTCCAAAATGTTATCAAATTTAAACGATTTGAACCAATTTCGAAAAATGTAATACCAAACATTGTACAGTGTTCGTCGATTCAATTGCCAAATTTCAGATTATACCTTCATGGTTACGCGAATTATAACGTTTTTAGTTTGGTAAAAAAAAAAAATCGAAATTCCATAAAATCTTATCGCTTCGATAAACTTCGACCAAATTCAATATCAAAAGGCATTTGATCATAGTATTATATTTGTATGCAGATTTAGCATGACATCTCAAACATTTTGCAAATTAGAGCTACCACATCTTTTTTCAAAAACCGAACCTCAATCTTCAAAATCGCATCAAGGGAAGAGATGTGACCACTTTACCAGTGTACCAAATTTCAATTCGCTATCTTAAACCGTTTCCGAGTCACAGTCGTTTTAAAAGACGCAAGTCTATCACATAGCCACATACCCACATAAATACACACCTACATTCCAACGTCAGCTACAAATCGCATTTTTCGACGTTTTACATTATTTTAAGTACTCCGACATCAAAAAGTCGATTTTTTTTTTTTTTTTTATATATATTTTCCTTTTTGTGGAAGCAACAATGGATGCTCGGGTGAGACTTCCTCTCCAGGAACCTCCCCTGCCGCACATGTGCGTCGAGGCGCTACGGGGAAAGATCGCTTTTGTTTTAAACCCAACGAGGTCCTCCGGGTGAAAATTCAAGGATTTATGTACCGCCGGTAGTTCCGAGGCTCGCGTGACAAATGTCCAAAGGAAAAAGGTCGATTTATTGCCTCTGGGCCTCTCTTCGGGTTCTCGATGACAAAGTCGACACGTGTGTTCTATACGAACTCTAGGTATTCGAATTTGTACCGGCTGCAAATGAAGTAATACGTAGGATACCAAAAAAAAAAAATAATAATAATAATAAAGAGCTCCAATTTTGTTATATTTTATTGTACTGTAAGGGAGAGCGAACAAACCGGAAGTGCGACTAAATCGTAGGGGAGACCGGGGACAAAAGTAACACGAGTCAATTGTAACAAGCGGTCGCGCAACGCTGCTTATGATCGGACGCATCGGATATGAAATGAGCAACATTATAGACATCACCTTATGGCCATGCAATCACCTCATAGCTGAGTTTTCAAAAATCCCAATTCGCTGAAACCAAATGTGATTCGCAAGTGCAGAAGTGATTTTTCGGCTGTGCGGATTGCGTCAGCTAGGCAACGCGGTATAAAATATTAATGCAAACAAGCACAAGGAGTTGAAAGGTACATTTTTGCGGAACATATTGATCGCTGAGACGATCCGTTTCAGATTGTTATTAACCGATGCCACAGTAACTTTGCTAATAATCCGGTGTGGGGTCGATTGTAACAGTCAACCCAGGTCAATTGTACCAGCAATAATTCATTTCTTCCAATACCAATACCAATAACAATATATTTTATTTATTTCATTCTTACATCCTAAGCAATCAGCGATAATTTATACACTTATGATTTATAACCAACCAATTGTAGACTATAACATTTATAGTAGGGCTGTATAGTTAGGCCGGCTAAAATGGCTTAGCCGGCTACAACGGCTTAGCCAGTAAATAATTTAAAACATTTCAACTTTAAATTAAAAATGTTCTGTGATAATGCACCCCCGTTCTATTTCTTAATAGCGGTCGGCGAAGGATTTCGTTGATGCAGGAGGATGTTACAAATG
>JAPYZD010007233.1:0-14917 GCA_030522725.1 Ichneumoninae sp. B BG-2022a
AAAAAAAACAAAAAAAAAAAAACAAAAAAAAAAAAAAAAAAATAAAAAAAAAAAAAAAAAAAAAAAAAAAAAAAAAAAAAAAAAAAAGAAAATGGATAGAAAGGGCGGAACGTATAATTCAGTCGTGCCTAAAAAAGTGGGGAACTAATGTGTCACCACAGTCACACATGCGAATAAATTCAATTTTCCACTCGAGCGAACCTTCCCATAATTTAACAAACTAATAATGATATATCAGCAAGGTCGTCACTTAATGATTTTAATCGTCTTGTCCGACGCTCCTCCTGTGGTTTCATTTGTTTGACTAGTTTGCGATATCGCTATCACGGGAGCATAAATTAATGCTGCCAGAGGAGGTATTGTTCCTTATCCGGCGCTGTTATTTACACGTGTAAACTTCGGCTTCCACTTTCTTTTTTCCGTTTAAGGCAGTCGCCTCTTTTTGGGACATTTCCGTGCTAAATAAATAATGATTGCTCTCGAGATGGTATGAAAAACTTGAAACGTTTTTCTCGAAACTACCCTTTTGCAACTTAGGACCGCAATGTCGCAGCAACCAATGAACCGATTGCCTTCAAATTTGGCGGACCTGTTAAGAGCACATCTCGCCGTCGTCCGGACTAGGGACATCATAAAAAAAAGAAATATAATTTATAAGGAAATAATAAGTTTTGCAACAAAATTAAAACTTTAAGAGTTTTCGCTATTGCGTCATCATTTTATCAAATCGAAAAAATATCGTAGCTCAGACCATAGAGATTTGTTGTCTGATTACAAATATTCCTGGATTTTCTTTTCCGATCCTTAGAACAGTCGCAATCGTGCTCTAGATTGTAAAGCAGCAGTACTCCAGCGCAGTTTGCACCACCTTTTGCTTCCTCATAGAGGAAGCTTTGTTGTGGTAAAAAAAATCGAGATTTTAATGAAAACATGTTCAGAATGTTCCAAATCGTCGAAAAATCACATTTAGAAAAAATGTCCGGATGTATGTGTGTGTGTGAAATGGATGTGCACAATTCAAACCACTATAACTCGAGAACGCCTTGACCGATAGAGCTGAAATTTGGCACACATCATGTGTGATCAATAGTGAACATTTAGTCGAAATTTCGTAAAAAAATGTTCAGTTGTTTTTTTTTGTACACCATTTTTAATTTCTTCAAAAATGTCTGTTCGCGCTCTAGCGCAATTTTTTAGCTATCGGGCTAAAAACACGTACACCGATGGAACATAATTACCCGACGATCCCATTAAAATTTCAAGAGAATCGGTCGTACCGTTTAAATTTTATGTCATTTTGAATTTTTCGAATTTCATGCATTTTTTTTTTAAGACGCATTTTTTTCGGATCAAATATTCATCTGTGAAAAAAAAAGTATCAGATTCGTGATCAGCGCAGAAAAATACATGGAATTACAGTCCCGGAGCGACAACTAACCAAAAAGTTTACCAGGCATTTTTATAGCCAAAATTGCAAAAATGAATGATTTTGGATATTTTTAAACAACGATTTCTTTGCTTTTCGATGGCATATCGGAAAAACCCAGGCACCTATCGTGTTCTACAGCAAGACATACACAAGACGATGGATATGACTGGATTAAAAAGCTAGATGAAGAGCTATCACTAGGAATTCTGGAATAAAAATCGAAAGGGCAAAAAAAATTCAGGAGCGCATACTTTTTTATTTAATATTTGGTGACAAAAAAATCCTCTATAATGTAATAATGTCAATAAAAATATTAAATCAGTTTAATGTGCAATAAAGACAACAATTTTCTTTGAAAAAAATTACTATAATACACCCGAAAATGTCCGTAAAGCGTTAACTCTTCCCTTAAGATTAACACGCATGAAGAATTATTTCAAGGTTTCGTTATATATGAGCTTATTCCGATAAGAAAAGGCTTAACAATTATTAGCTGATTTAAATAAATAATGCCTAGTATTGTTATCTCGCGAGCCTCGTGTGGCCCGTTCTATTGTCAATAAACTGCGACCAAACTAGATTGCCCCCAATTACGCAAATCAATGATTCGGCGACTGAGAACACAGCGTTTTCTAATGATAATTTACCTGTCGTGTCACCTTCAAATAGTTGGGACTATAAAAGATGCGGGAGCCGCCAAGGATTCATCGTTTATCGGCGATCGGCGTACGAGAACTATTACGACTCATCGCAAAGAAGCTGTTTCCTCCGAGGCATCGTATTTAACTGGAAAGGTAAATCAGCATTTTCTTCTCTCTCTCTCTCTCTCTCTCCCGAATGATACTCAAAATGCAAGGCGGCGTCGATTTTCCGTATGCATGATTGGCTGTCATTCTCGATCCGATACATGTTGATTCTCTTTTGGTACAAATTTTTGAGCGTTGTCAGTCCCTGATGGGGTCCAGAAAAATCTTGGTAAGACCATGGCATGGTCTTAACGGGTCTGATCAGGCTTCTATGTAACACTTTAAAATTTCAACAATTTTCGTTCATGTTCATTGACTATGTGTTACATAGCTAAACGTAAAAAAACTGAAACAGAAACAATAACCAGCATGCGTAAAATGACGAATAATTACAGGTGTCTTCAATCATGCGATCGATAATTAGGATCCCACTGCTCGGCTGCTTTGCCATTTTGTCCTTAGTGGCATTTGTCGAATGCATGGTGAGTTGCGCGGTAAGATTTCGAATTTTGAATGAGATTAATACATGTCCGGAACTTACAGCAAGTGGTCAGCGTTCCCGAGAGGTACAATGTGAAGTACACCCCTCCAATCTTGGCGGGAGAAAACACTCCCGTTTGGATTGCCGATAGACCCGACCCTAGCAAGCCTGTCGTCTACACAAAACTTCCGGGAGGGGTATGTCACCGTTGATCTCGACGATCTGGAACATGTTACACCTTTGACTGGTCATCAAATTTATATTGATTCTTCAACCTTTATGTTGTCCAATAACACAGGCCGTAAAGCGTGCACTCAACTATTGGCAGACTAAGAAATCAACGGATGGTTTTCCAATAAGACAATCACGAGCCTTCCGGGACAATCACGTAAGTATGCGCTCCCATCGAATCAATTCGAATACAAGATTGAGGAGATTCGGGCACTGTAGCGATGTACGCATTGAGTCGTACCAGGACTCGAGCTCCTTAAAAAATTTATTCTCATCCGGCAGACCAAGCAACCCGCGTTGCTCAATCGACCTCACACAGAAAACAACAGTATTCCTATTACGGTCAACCTGGTTCAGACTGAAGAAACCACATTCCTCTATCCTACCGTCTTGGTTGTCGTGGACTACGACTACTTCTTACCGATGACTAAAGCGTGAGTTTGTCTTCGAATCATCATGCACGTCATAGGTCGATTCTCTTTCCTCATCGCGACATTTGTCTTGCACACAGAAACGAGGAGACGGTCATCAAGGAGAGAATCATTTACGCTTTGGCCTTTTGGAACAGCGTCGCCTTCGACCTGAAGCACATCAAACGGCCGCATATAGATCTTCGCATTGCTGGAATAGTCATTACTCGAGTAAGTCCCCTAGGAAGTTGACGGACGGCTGCTTTTAGGGAAAAAAACTAAAAAACGGACCGAAAAGCGGACACGTCCGTCGGGGAACGAAACGGACCACACAAACAGTAAAATGGACCGTACGTTTGGATTGGTCCTTTTTCGGTTGCGGAAACCGAGGAAGGACGAACGTTTTTTATTAAAATTTTTGGCTAAGTTTAAACTTTTTTTTTGTTGTTTTGCTTTTAATTATGTTTTTAATGAAACGACAGAATAAAAATACGATCTTGATCCTTTTTCGGTTTCCGCAACCGAAAACGGACCAAACCAAATTTTTCGAAAAAAAACGTTCGGATGGTTTTCGGTTTCCGCAACAGAAAAAACACTAAATGCCAACAAAAAATGTACAGTCCGTTTTGTCGTTTCTTACGGTCCGTTTTGTTCCCCAACGTACGTGTCCGTTTTTCGGTCCGTTTGCGGTCCATCAACTTGTTAGGTTCCACTGGATATCGGGTGTTATCTTTCTGTTTGCACTGATTTTGTGACTCAACGGCCAATCGCCGTTTCTGATTCCGTCCCGTCGACTTCCACAGAACCGCAAGGCCTCGCCTTACATAAACACCACCGATTACTACTATTCCTTGGTAGACTCGTTGCAACCTATGCTCAATTATTGGACTCACGACGCGAACAACGCCGGAAACACCGATCCGGACAACACTCAAGGTGTTCCAGTCGGAACATACGACATCGTGGCCCACATGACAGAGTAATAAGATTATTGAAGATCCTTGTTTGCATGACGTTTCCTGACTTGTACTAATGAGTTCCATCTTTCCAGCTCGTATCCATACCGTGAGGAGGGCTACAAGATGTACGCGGGTAAGACTCCTCAAGCCAATGTAAAACAACCTGCGACCACCAAACTCTGGTGGAGTCGTCGACGGGAACGACAATTGATATTTTTCCCATGGCGCCAACCTTATCCGATCAAAAGTAAATTTGTGCATGAACCGAGTATCGACAAGGGTTCATCTGAGAATTTGCTTTCGAAAGGAAATAGCGGAGAGCCTTAAAAAACATCATATGCTGTTTTCGTTATTGACCTAGCATGTGTTGCATAGCCGGTGGCAAAGGTCTGTCGTTATTTTTGTTGTTTTGGTGTCAATGCGAGTTTCGTTTGCAGGCATAGCCTCGAACACCAACCCGTGCGCGACACAGTACGGAGTTTCAGGGGTCATAGTTTACGACGACCTCGCTTTCCTCGGCATACACACGGCTGTCGAAAAAATGAGTAACGTGTTAGTATCAACCGGTAACATCGGCGGTCGAATGCCGAAAGTGTCATCGAAGTTGTACTCGTACACAATCGATGGAATTACAGTCCACTGTTCCAATTATTAATTTTTACTGATACTGTCGGCAGATTCGGTGACAACTCGATAAGCTGGAAGCAGTACACGTATGATCGTAAGCAATGGACGCAGACCACTTTGGACAACATCCACAACAGTCTTAAATAGTAAGGCATCTTGTTCTATCGACCGATTGGCTAACGGGAACAATGTCCCTTTGATTGTTTGATGGAGTCGTATCCTATCGAGATGTTAAATTCAACCAATTTACATTAATTCAAACAATTTACATTAATTCAACAAATTTACATTAACATCGGCGGTAGGGGTTGAACATAATAATGATGCAACTTTCAATCACGTTTCAGTGCGGACTGCATGTCGGCACCGAACGAGTATTTCCCACCTGGAAAGGCAGTATCTCCCCCCCTAGCTGGTGAACTCTTGCCGCAGGCCAAACAATGCGAGGCGCACGGATTCAACAAGCGCACCTATCACTGCTGGACGTCAGACTTCTGGGGACTGGTAAGTCTAATCATCGATATGCAACCTAGCAGATCGGGGAACAGTCATAGTTTACGACTACCCATGTTTACCCATGTTTTCGGTTGAACATCAAGAAGCAACATTTATTTTTCGAAAACAAAAGTCCTTCGAAGGAACCAAACTAGCAAACGTACAATTGTCATATAGTTTGCTTTTTCCGTTCGTAGTCAGATTTTGGCGCCAGATGATAAATATGGCGCCAAAATCTACCCACCGAATGAAACTAAAAGTCGATGAGCAATTTATTGCTCACAATTGCTAAGCGCACTTTTATCAAGACCCATCGAACGTTTGACTCATAGTTGTCTTTCGGTAACTTTTTGTAAAAAAGCAATCAGTTCATCGGTTGCGCCTGATGGTTGGTCGATACACTAGGGCCTCTTTTATTTTGCGTTATCAGCAAACTACGAAGTCAGATACTCCTATTTTTATAAGAATTGGCAGCCTGCGGTGTGCTAATTGCGCATTCACTACGCGAAACATGCTTCTAAAGCGAAAACTGTGGCTCTCCCGAGTCATCGACGCGATCCATGTTGGCGCCTTGGGAATTGATACGAATCTACTGATTTACAGGTAACTTCGACCTGCAAAGATCTGAAGTGCTCAAATTCATTCACCTCTATCACGTGCACATACAGCAATCCGACTCTGGATGGAACTTTCTGCAGTGCTGACAATAAGAAGGTAGGTCTCTCGGGAGTCAATGCTTCAGCCTCATTGTCTTTTCTGTTCAGTTAGATAAAGGAATATAATTTAATTCTTTTTACAGATATGTATGGCCGGCGAGTGCCTCCTGTTTGAATGAGTGATGCGTGTTCGCCCGCTATGTGGTCGACGTCTACGATAAATGTTCCAACATATTTTCGACGACCACCGGACGCTATCACGTTTTGGAAAAATGTCTCAGCGCTTGACACCTTCGCGTAGGTTATGATAAATGTAGGGTTGCCAGGGCTACGCCAGTTCCTGACAGCACAAACGTATTATCTTGTAAAACGATTTATTGGCAATTCAAAATGTGAATTTGCAGTAATAAATGTGAAACCATGAATCGAAGTCTTTCCAGAAGTGTTGTTACTTCCTACGTCATTCCTCCAACCTATTCGGGTCTCCGTCTCTGAGTAGAGAACTAACGCCTTGATTCAAAAGTGAGGCTATTCATTATTTATGGTTCTTACCGCGCGAACTCACTCTTCACCGGTCTGGACTCAACGGTATTGTTGGCTGAATTCGATCACTGAATTCGATTACTTAAAAATCTGAAAAAATTCATACGTATTCAAAAAAATAAACGAATCATTTTCATAAAAAAAACGTTGTGTTGCCGGGTAATTTGTTAACCAATACATTTTTTTATGAATTTGTTAATAACATTTTGCAATTATTATTATGCAAAATTAATCTTCTCAGTACCTTTAGTATACATGATTTTTTAAAGATTTTTACACCATCAAAAGAAGTACTTGCAATTTTCTCTTATTGTTGTCGAACTTATGCAAAGTCACCGCGCAGCGAGACTCCCTCCTTAATACTGTAACCCTCTTGTTCTTCTTGCGTTAGACTAATGAGAATACCTAATCGATCTATGATAATTTTTTTTTTCGATGTGCATGACCGGAGAGTGTCTTCGTTCAATGAGTCAATCGTGCAACAGCCTACGATAAGTAGATATAGCCATCGATGTGGTTGACGTCTCTGAAAAATGATCCAATATAGGGTAGAGCGGGGCAAAATGGGGTAACGGGGCAAAACGGGGTTTTTGGGCAAAACGTCATTTTCTAATAATTTTTGGATGTCCGAATTCGCCCTATCGGATACATCAGGCTTTTCTGCCCAGTTTTGCCATCTTGTCCGATCCAAAAATGATTGGAAAATGTAGTTTTGCCCAAAAATCCCGTTTTGCCCCGTTGCCCCATTTTGCCCCGCTCTCCCCTACTCTGCTGAAGTACTAAACACTGTCACACTTTTACCTAACTGTTGTAGATAAATTAAGGAACATTCGGTGAGCGGTCCAGCGTTGAAGAACCTCAATTCCGCGCGGAATATGATTGCAATAAAAAATACACATTTGTTTTATTACAAAACAACAATGATTTGTTTGCTCTTTATTTGAAATAACATACAGTCACGTGTGCGAGACATTCATGTAGTTTTTTAATACAAAATCGTTCGCAGACATCCACGAACAACAATTTAATATCCATCTCGCGAGAGGGATCAGAAGGTAAGATACTTAGTGATAAAAAAATTGTTAATTAATAGTAACCAATATGACAAGCGAGACAATACTTCAATGTCTCGATGGCAGAGTTCATTTTAGGACAATTACGACAATTTTTTTTTCTTCATCGTTCTCGATGGCTTGCGAACAATTTCGTATCGTTTAATTGTAAATTAACCTTATTTTCTTCCCGATCATTTTGTTTTCTTTTTTTTTGTATTTCCATCGTCATTGAAGAACGTCATACAAACGCGTAGTATTTTTTTAATTCTCCATGGTGTTTTTGTTTAACCTTTCGTCTTCAAATATTTTCGTTAAAAAAACCGAGGTCGGTTCGGGACAGGCAAAAATAAAAAAAGATTTTTTTTTTCGCCGGATGAATGGTTTATCGAGGCTTATCCGTGAAACTATTTACAACAGTACATTGGTAAACACGAGCATATATGAGATTCGCGAAATAAACACAGTTTTTGCTTTTATTCTTCGTATATTTGTCCTTATTTTTCACACTCATCTTTTTTTTCCTTTAATCAATAATCTTTACGTTACAACGTCACAGCAACTTTTTTTGGTGGGCACGAGGTTCACTTTATTTATCTATTTTATTTCCATATTTTCAACTCGCAACTTCTATCGTACGAATTAGACATTTATTCGCGAATCGTTGTAATATCTTCGATCGCTCTGTATTGGGATTCGATCTTTTTGTTACGAAAGTGCTTGTTTTCCATTTTTATTTTATTGCCTCGACTCTTCTATCAAATTTTATGACCTAATAAAATTTTTTAAAAATTCCTAAAAAAGAATTCAGAAATATTTCTACAGGCCCCATATTTTTAATTGTGCGTACCAATTTCAGTCCGTTGGAAAATTTTTCTAATAATTTCATACCTCAAACATTACGTGTCAGCGTTAAAAGTATATCTTCCACTCCCGTTTTTAATTGAAATTATTCGTTGTATCTGTTTCCAAAGTCAACTCGGAAAAGAAATTTAATTTTATATTTTTTTACTCGTCATTTTAATTCGTCAAATCGGAAGAGTCTCGGCTCGACAGCTCTGCGATCGCTACGGGGTGAATACGTTACATGATATTTCGCAAAAATTCAGGGACCATATACCTACCATTATCATTACGAAGGTTACAAAAAAGATTCGATACCTTATCAGAGAGTCTATAGATATTTTGGCGTTAAAAGATCAAATCTCAATTTTTTCTTCTCACTTATTTTAGTAGTCGAGAAATCGTGAGAATTAATGATGGGATAGCAAAAAACATTCAAGCGACCAGTAAAAAAAAATAAAAAACAAATATTGACGTAACAATAGGCGTTAGGACGCACAAGGTACATTAGATTACAGCTTCTTTCACACTGTCAGCGTATTATATAGGCGAGCGGTTAGCGAAATTGTGCAATGAAATTTCGTTATTTTGTTTTTTTTTTCATCATCTGCCGACTTAACAATTATTAACACATCTTCTACCTTTAACAACAACAGTTTAACAACATCGTTCTCGTATTAACAATATATATGCAAAAATTCTTTTATAGCGTTATTTTTCATGTGCACAATGTTTCAAATAAATGATAATTGTTTTAAAATACTGTAATGGAAAAGCCCGGATAATTAGCGCACATCTGTATTAGAATTTTTTTTAGAATTCCGAGCTTTTTTGTTTTTAATTACGCAAAACCAAAAATTAAGATTTTTTATTTGTTTTTTTTCGAAATTATGACAATCGCAACACTAGCTAATTATTTTGAGCATGTTGAACGTCCTCAAACGATATTTTACAAAAATTCTGTATTAATATAATATTTAGAATATTCCGTTGTTGACCTCGATATACACACTTACGTAGGCGTGATATTAATTTTTTTTTTATTTTATCTCCGTTTTATATCATTTTGTTATAATAGTGTATTAAATATAGAATATTATATGTGTATATATATATGTATGTATATCTATATATATATATATGCATATATATATATATATATAATACTGATGCATGTACACTAAAGTTATCCGACATTTAAATTCAATATTTATTTAGTATGATACACATCAATTTTATCCAGCAAAGTTTAGTGTTACGTGAATATCAATTTTTTAAAATTTCTTTTGGTAATACATTCGCATTTATCGTTTTTTTCTTCCCTCTGCAAAGAGAAAAGTAAAAAGAACCACCCGTATTGTAAGCCTTGTCCATTGTTTTGAGCAACGCCCATTAAAAAAAATTCATTTTTCACCCACCCAGTCTATCTATTGCATTGTTGGTGCGCAGCCTCATTTCCGAGATTTTTCACCTACAAGCTTTTTTGTCCCGATGGTTAATTATTTACAAATTTTTCGATTGGATTTTGGACTGATTTCATCGTCCATTGAATCTATAGATGGTTGATCTATCGTCGGTAAGTTACCGACGGAAGATAAGACCCATGGCAGCTGATTAAAAAACTACGCGCGAGCTTGCAAGCCCGCAAGCTCCGACTGCTCATAAATAGTCGATAAAAGTCTCGAGCTTGCGAGCTTTGTTACCGATAGAGATTTGTTCTCGGCCTTTACCAGCGGTCGGAGCTATCGATGACAGTCTGAGAATTAACTTTAGGCATGGTATCGCTCGTAGATACCGCGTGTTAAAATGTTCACATGAGCTTTAGTGCTTTTGTTAAGTAATTTAAACGAAAAAGCTCGCATGAAACAGCTCTCAGTCTCGTTTTTTGACACTATTGAAATGTGGTCACGTGGTGTCCGGATAACGTCGACGAGACGAAAAGAAAGACAATGAAAGAAAACAACGCAAAGTCAGCCTGTTCGCGCGAGCTTGAAAAATAAAAATCACATTAGGCACTGAATCATTTGATGACATCGAGCGGAGTGAATTTCCCTGCTCCCCTTCTTCTTGAATTTTTCTTGGTACGAGGCGGTGACAAAAGAAGCTTCGATACCAGCTTCGAGCTTTTTGTTGTTTTTCTTGATTCAATTAAAATGCCGTTTCGGTTTTATAGTTCGAACAAATTATCGCAGCGATGTCCACCAGGTACGGCCTGTGCATTCACGCGCAGCGAAATGCGGAATCCAGTTTGTACAACGGACATTTTTTTCTTTTGACCTGCAGGTCGTCTTTCGTGACGAAAGCTCGTTCATGGTAAGATTCTATCACAGAACTGTCTCGATTTCTGCTATTTCCGTCCGCGTCGACTCGTCCTCGGGTGCTCTACAATTAAGATATGAATAAAATTGTCAAAATTAATTGTGTTAAGGTAGCTATGTCGCTTCCCGCTCATCTCGCATAAGTTCGAGGAAAGTAAGCGAATATTGCAAGCACTTCTCGATGATATAAAAATCTGAAAAAATTCATGCATATTATAGATAATGAAAAGATTAATTTTGCACAATAATAATTCCAAAATGTTTCTAACAAATTAATCAAAAAATTAATTGATCAACAAATTGCCCGGCAAAACAACTTTTTTTCTATGAAAATGATTCGCTTATTTTTTTGAACACGTATGAATTTTTTCAGATTTTTCAATCGGCTTTGATTTTTAAATTTTTTTATATGGAAAAAAATGTATGAAAAAATACAAAAATCAAAACTAATTGAAAAATCTGAAAAAATTCATACGTATTCACAAAAATAAATGAATCATTTTATATTAAAAAAAGTTGTTTTGCCGGGTAATTTATTAAACAATTAATTTTTCCATAAATTTGTTAATAAAATTTTGGAATTATTATTATGCAAAATGAATCTTTTCAGTGCCTTTAATATGCATGCATTTTTTCAGATTTTTATACCATCGAGAAGTCCTTACAATATTCACTTTCTTTTAGGTAACTTATGCGAGATGAGCGGGAAGCGACACAGCTACCTTAAGGTTAATTTTAAGAAACGAGCTTTTCTACCTATAAATTTCCGTGGGCAAAAAACCTTCGGCATATTCGGTACTGACTACGTGATTTCTCGTCATATCCCTGGGCCTTGCAACTTCGACGGCGTCTACGTACCTGTGGAAAAAAAGACAACATATGTCGTTAAAAAAAATCTCAAAAAACAGGATTTCAATTTTTTTTTCTACAGCCTTTATTGTAGTGTGCTTTAAGCTAGAAAAACAAGATTAGATTGTTTTCTCGAAAACATCTACATGCCATGCCGTGAGAAAAATTATGATTAACAATAATAATAATAATAATAGTAATACAAAAAAATATGAGCTACTCCATGAAGCAAGGCCGCTCTGATCGAATGGAAATTATGAAGGATTAATTTTTTTTTTCTTAATTTAATTTCAAGCTTGAAGCTTTCATCGGACTTACGAGTCGAAGTACGGGGGCAGAGGGTGGGGCGCCTCGACCGCAAGATGATCGCTGGATGCCTGAAACTCCGAGGCCTGTAGGCATCCTCGCCACCATCCGAGCCTACCCGGTTTCCTCCTTTAAAAAATGTCCACCATTTTGCAACAATGTTGCGGCGAATTTTTTTGTTTCTTTTTTTTTCACCGAAAGCTCAACGAGCTTTCGACGACAGTGTTTCGTGTAACTCTCTCTCCCTCACAAAAATAATCCCGTACGATTAATTTGTTTCGATTCACTCTCTAATTTTCAATAGAGACGTAGAAATGTTTTCGAAAAATATTTCAAAGAGCTTTTTACAAAATAATGTTTTCCGAAGCAAAACGCGCCCGTCCATTATTATCATTTCATTGGTTCTTCGAATTGGCTCTGGAAAGTACACAAATAAAACTTGCAGCCTTCCAAATCGATATCTCGAGAAAAGCTCGTAATAAAAAAAATCCACAAAAAAAGCTCTATTTTCGAATAAAATTCGCTCGTGTCGTATTGTTGTATGATCTTGGGAACGCGACGGATGTTCCTCGAAGACGTTTCTCAAAGAAAAACCTACTCCGCCCGAGTTGCCGATGGAATAATGAAACCCCCGACGACCTCCGAGTTCTTTCACTCCATTCTTCCGCGCGCTGCTCCTCGAGCGAAAACTCCGCATCGTGCGTCATCGCAGCTTTTTTTCTCCTCTTTTTCCCCGCGAACGAGAATCCAAGAAATAAGACAAGAGCTTATTCGAGCAATTGTGAGAGCAAAAAAAAATATCTCATAATATTAGAAAGCTCGGAATAAGCTCCGGCTCCATTGCCGTCGGTCTCATTAGAGAAAGCTCGAAAGCTCGTTATTCAATAAATTCTATGCGTTCCTGACGGACGAGCCCCCAATAATTCCATACGTACCGATCATTAAATTTACGGCGGACAATTTGCATCGCCGTTTTGTTATATACATAACATTTTGAAAAATGCGTACATCCAAAACATGTATCTACATCATGATCTGACAATCGTTTGTATTTTTTGACGGTCTTGTCTCTCTTCACAAACTTTGTATACGATGACTGATGAGAAAGTTAAAAAAATATATTAGAAGAACGATATCAATTGTGCTTTATGCGACTGTATATAGGTGCGTCGGAATACAGCAGAAAGTATAGCGCATATTTAAGTATATCGTAATACGAGAGAGCATACAGATACGATAAGTAGAATGTAATTTTAAAAAAATGAGAACGTAGAAGGAGAGATAGAAATGTAATTCGACACTCGTCGATACAATGTAACTCCAGACTTGTGTTCATGCTGCGAGGAGATCGATTGAAAAATAAAGCTCGCAGTAAGAAAGCCGAAAAACGAGGTCCAAGTGAGCTTGAGCTTTCGACCGATAGGACAACCTATGTGATCATTCAATCAAAAGTTGCAATTGAGCTTGTGAACTGTACAGCTTAATGGGTACTTGCGACCTTGTTCGTTGAGCTTTTTTATGTAGTGTATTACGAAGAAGCTTTTTATACTGATTGCTCAAAAGCTTGGTTTACCTGGCTTGGGATGGTTTAATCCCGTGAGCCTCGAGGTCCTTCTCGAGTTGTCTTATCCTCAGTCGGGCCATGTCCAATTCGTGTTTAACCTTCCACAGATGAGTGTCGCAAATCGGATCTCTGCATCTGTGGTGCCTGAGGATGTCCTGAGCTTCGAAAACTGCACCGCGAAAGGTCAGCGACTTTCCCATGCTCTGGAAATATCGATAACGACACAACATAAGCTTGCGATCAACCGGACATCCGAACAACCAGACTGCCGGACGGCTATAATTGACTATCTCGATTATCGCAATCTGAGCTTGCAAGCTCTTTTTCTATACTTTCACTAAATTAATAGAATCTTCGATCGATTTATCGACGCTTGGGTTACGAGCGCGACGTGAAGGCTAAATACTTCAAGCTGTACATAAATTATCGCAAGCTCTCCGTGGAAGGGCTTTCCCTTTGACGCTAAACGCATTATCGTGAGCTTCGGTGATAGGATTTGGGGTCTCACCAGGCTTATGAGAGCGCAGCAACCACCTCTGTCGCTTCGCGCTAGATGATGCCTCACGTATTTGAAGTACAGATGCTCGAGAAACAAGAGCGCTGCCGCGAGTAGAATTCCGGCCATGAGGAGGAGAAAAGCACTCAGGAACTGCTCGAGAGCCAAGGGATCCGAGCTTTTCTGAACTTCCTTGCCGGGCTTGCAGGTCCCTGTCATCCAGTATCGTCTCAGACGCTCCAGATCGCCTGAAATTCATTGCATCGGTATGCTTTCTCCGAAACGTTGACGAAAACGAAGAGGTACCTTTGGAGCTTTTTTTTAAAGGCTTTTTGCGTTTTCTCACCGTTTTCTCGATAATCGAGCAATCTTTTGTTGAACATCGGAAGGTATTTGGAATTTCTGGTGAACGCTAGACCGTAACCGGTCATTGCGTACCAAGAGCCCACCGTCAAGAGTCTGCAGTCTTCGTCCTGCGCTACCAAATAATCCAGGACTGTTCCGTCGTAGAAAAAAGCGTCCATCTCGCTGCAATATTTATAAATACAATTTTATTAATCAATATATATGTTTATAAATATATAAATAGGGTAAAAGTGGTGAATATGGCCCACCTCGATTAACTCGTAAATCAATAATATAAGAACCGGGCCATATTCCCCACTTTTATCCTATATAAATATATCTCTCTATAATATAAAAAGATTTCGCCGCCGTGTGAAGAATCGAGGAGGGGGGGATAAGACTTAGAATAATAAGGGTTTACGTCCAGAAATAGGTGCCAGCGCGCGAGCCACAATAACCCGCTAGTACATATATAAATATATAAATATATAAATATATAAATATATAAATATATAAATATATAAATATATAAATATATAAATATATAAATATATAAATATATAAATA
>JAPYZD010007242.1:0-20443 GCA_030522725.1 Ichneumoninae sp. B BG-2022a
TCTTCCATATGCTTGATTTTTTTCAGTTTTTTATCCGATCGAGAAGTGTTTGTAATTCTCTTTTATTCCTCTCAAACTTAGGCGGCGTCAGTCATTGCGTTAGTACTACCTTAAAAAAAATGAATTAATTTCTTTGCGCCGCTTCCCTCGAACATATCTCTCTCTCTCTCGACAGAAACTAAACCATACGGCAAATAATTGGATATTATGCAAACATCGGAAAGAACCAAAGAGATGATCCCGCGAGCTGCAACCACATCGGCTCGACAGATGGTCGTCTCGCCCTGCGCGGTCTTCCGTCCCGCAGACGTCCATCAGCGACACGCACGTGGTATGTTTGCCTAGTAGGAGTGGTATTATGCTTTCACTAATACAACCATTATCTACACGTTAAAGATATAGATGTAGTGGACACACCGACCGCTAACCGGTCGTTTAGCGTGTCGGCTTAGCGTCGAAAAAAATAGATGAAAAAAAGACCCAGAAGAAAGAACCGAATCCCATTCGAGTCTCTGTACACCAGCCAGGCCGAGGCGCATGTTTGATTTCAATTAGTATTACAAATGAACGTTGGCAGAAGCTGCGACCCTCCACTATTGTCCGGCGCGTTCGATCGATCAACCGCTCCGAAATCGAACATTGCGTCCGGCGTTCGGTCAACTATTATGCTCCGAGCTTAATCTACATACATGGAGCTGTTTAATTAGCCCAATTGGAAATAGAATGATAAGTTGCGGAGGCTGCGGAGCGGCGCGTTTGTGCGGCGCGGCTCTGTTTGCGTAGGAGAATGCGTTGGATATTCCGGCGGCGTTTCACCGATGAGGTTTTCGATCCCCAGGTGTCGGGGCTCGTCTATCCGTCGATAGAGAAACGGCGGAGGTGCGGAAGAGCCCCTATAATGATTCTCTCAACCCACTCTCGAACCCGCTACACTGGTAGCTGCTCCGAAACGACGAGGCTTCGTCGGCTAATTAGTTCGCAACAAGGACACAGACCAACACACAGCCAACGTACACGCCGATGCGGCACAACCAATGTACGTGGACTCCCACCGAGGGGTAGCGGCCTCGCGCAAAGCACCTTAATACCGAGTTTTCGAAGTTTAACCCACCGGCACCGAAAATTTTCACGTTACTCAAAAGCGTTTTCTCACACCACCTCGAAAATTTTCCACGTAATGCATGCCAAGCATCGTGGGTTATTAGCATATGGGCGGTAAATTTTAGCTCAATGAGGCTCGGCTGTTTTAAGGTTCGATATAAGAAAGGTGCATTTTTTTCGTCGGCGAAATTTTGTCCGGTGAAAGATTTCAGTGTCAGAACTTTTTTTTTAATTTTGATAATGCATGTCAAGCATCCTGGGTTATTAGCATATGTGCATTAAATTATAGCTCAACGGGGCTGGCCTGTTTGAAGGTTCGATATAGGAATGGTATATGTTTTTCTTCGGCGAAATTTTGTCCGGTGGAAGATTTCAGTGTTCAGAATTTTTTTTAATACATTTTAATAATGCGTATCAAGCATCCTCGGTTATTAACATATGTGCGTTCAATTTTAGCTCAACGGGGCTCGCCTGGTTTAAGGTTCGATATAGGAAAGGTGCATTTTTTTCGTCGGCGAAATTTTGTCCGGTGTAAGGTTTTTGCGTTGAGAAAAAAATGTCTAGATTTTACCGTACTGTTCCATATAGGAAAAAGTGCATTTTTCATCAGCAAAAGTTTGTCCGGTAGAAGATTTCTGTACTCAGAAAAAATGTCTATAACTCTTACTGCGAGAAATTTAATTAATAATCTCGACCGAACACGCATTGGGGAACTTCAACGGGAATCAAACGCTCGTCCCGTCGTAGATCCGAGGCCCGCATGGCTCCGAAACAAGTGGCTCGGGTAGATGGGGGCTCAAAGAAATTCTAATTGAGACTCTCCAATGACATACAAGGTTTTGACGCAGGCGCTGATTGTGTTTTAGGAACGAGGAGACGGCACATACGGGCTGTTACTCCCGTTTAATCGATAACTCTGCGTCAACGATCTAACGAATCGCGGTCGGTCCCAACGAGCCCCCGGGAAGAACGGGAACGATTCTCTAAACTCCCAAGAATTCGAGAAAAATTTCGTTCTCCGTGCAATCGCCGATGCGGGCGAGAGTGCAGCGGGAGAGGCCACAAAAGGAGACGAAGGTTTGGAATATACGTAGCGCATTCGTTACGATACTTTAACGATGATACATTACTCCCAGAGTCCTCGGGGACGGTCAGGAAGCCACGATAAAGTCTCCGTCACTTACTGTTAAGGAGCTGGAAGGAATTTTTCCTCCAGAGAAAAATAGTGCTCCGAAGGGTAACGTGTGAGGCTGAGTTGAATAGAGAAAGATTTTTTTTTCATCCAAATTTTTACCGCTAAGGTTACTTCGAGAATGCACGTTGGCGTAAAAACTTCATTCACACAAGTATGAAAAAAATACGACGAACTTTGGGATCGAAGGATACACTGAGAGAAAGATCTAGTACACAGTAAAAAAAGTTTGTACTTTTTACAACTTTTTGTCCACAAAGGAATACAATTTTTTATTTAATTTTCTAGTTTTACAGATAAAAGTACAACCTGAAATTGTCAATGACACGTAAATGAGAGTACAGGTTCGTATATTCAAGTAAGTGACAAACTCGTCTGTCATTTATTTCACAAAATTGTTTTTACGAAATTTCGCATTCCGATTTTACAAAATTATTTTTTACTGCGTAAATACGACTGTATCGCTTGAGAGATATTACCATAGCACATAGTAGTAGGGGACTAGGGCGTCAACTATGGTAGGAACTACCGGATTTATTCACTGATAAAAAAATATGGTTAAATCAAGTAAGATTCGTGCAGGGTTGTTCAACTGCCGTTCAATTAAATATTTTCTTGGTGCATCTAAAAAAATTGGTTAGTTCAACAATTTATTGGGTAATTTCATAAAAATAGTTTAGATTCATTAAAATATTTTGTTCGACGAAAAAAAATTTATTTGAACGTCCCTGCCCGAATCTTAGTTGACTGAATCGTACTTTCTTATCAGAGTAAGAATTTTTCGTGGACATTATGGTACAAATTCTTGAAAAATCTGAAACTTTCCTCCATAGGTGGCGCCCTGGTGCCCTCCAACTATGCGCTATGGTAATTTTTTTCAGACGATCGGTAGTTTTTACCGGATCCTCCTGTCAGTGTACAAGGCCAGTGTGATTGTCCGGTGTATCCGAAGACATTGCCGCCGCGTGAATTTGAAATCCCAAACGACCGAGAAAGAGACTATTTTTCCATATTACAGCGCAAACGCTAGCCGAGCCGCGAACGAGGTGATTTAAGAAACACGGAAAAGCACTTCCGCCCGGGCCGCAGTCGGATCGCGAAAATCTCCGAGCCAACTCGGCCAAGTCCTCGAAATTATATCATTAAATTAATACATCGCTCATCGCCGCACTGGCTGCTAAAATTTTATCAACGATTCTCCCGGCTCCCCGTCCAGCGAAATTTCAAAGCCCACCGTATTTCAGAATCCAATAAACGTGTCTTCGCGCAGGTAGCGCCGATTCGCTCTCCCGTGCCGATATATCTGGTAGTTTTGCGTACGAGCGCGGTGGGGAAACAAGGGGATGATGGTTTGCGAGGGATGAGGTCATAGTGCGATGCCGGCGAGGACGGGGGCAAAGCGGGCTGACGCTACTCGAAGCCAGGCCGCAATAGCTGACTCCACGCAATTATAGGCCCCTAATTACAGCCCCCCCTTCGATCCCCTCCCCCCTCGCAGGGGGCTTCGGTTAATTAATTCGTACCTCATTAACGGCACAACCAGTCCGTGCATTCTCTTCAGCGAAATCCCGCACGCCGTTCATCCAATGCTCTCTCCCATCTCATCTCCCCGCATCATTCACCCGATCGCCTTTCATCGTTATTTTTTTCCGTGCAATGTCAATTCCTCGTTATATTTCATCCCCCGAGCGAACGACGTGGAAGTGACGATGATATCTTGTCAAAATATACTTCCAACCTCTTTCTCTTCCTCCCCTGTCGCGCGTTTTTTTTTTCATTATTTTTTTTGTTTCCTCTCTCGTTTATTAAAAAGTGAATTTCTAATTAAGCTCCGCTTAGAGCCGCGCATCGCTGCTCTCGTTATCATCGGGCCGGGGCGGGACATGCCGGGATCGTTCGAGTGCTCCCATCCGACGACACGCACACACGTACACCGAGCGAGAAGGCAGCAGCTGCGATAAAAATTATAACGGGAGAAAAAAAAAGAAATGTATACCGTTCGTCTCGGTCGCTCGCATTAATTATTCCGTCGCGATGGTCGACGGACGTACAGTATCAGCTGCCGGGACGACGATGAGGATGGACGTCGTCGGGCACTCCGCCGATGTCGCCGAGCTGAGGGCAAAATAAAGAAAATAAAAATTACAAAAAATATTACAAAAACAAACGAATCAGCCTGAAAGAAACGATAACGGATGACGCGGGAACAACCGGGGCGAGATGGACTGGGGAACTTGTATCGTCGACCTCGGCGACCAATTTTTTTCCTCGTCTACGCTTTTTTGTTTTATCGCGAGGAAACGTCAGTCGGCGAGTCGCTCGGACTCGCAGATCGCTTCCGATTGCGTCTGGAACAGTTCTTTTTTTTTGCGAAGGTCCTACTGGACGTTTACGTTCGGCGATTCGTGCAGAGGTTGCGGAAGTATCGGGTCAAGAAATTAATACTTCGTACGATTGTTCGAGCATGAGCGTTGTTCTGGCGGCGATAATCGAGTCGACGATCGTTCGTTCCATTACTTCTTTTTTTTTTTTTTTAAGGTCCTACTAGATGTTTATGTTCGGCGATTCGGTCGGACTCGCAGATCGTTTCCGATTACGCCTGGAACACTTATATATATATATTTTTTTTTTTGCGAAGGTTCTACTGGATGTTTATGTTCGTCGATTCGTGCAGAGCTTGTGGAAGTACCGGGTCAAGAAATTAATACGCCGTACGATTGTTCGAGCATGAGCGTTGTTCCGGCGGTGGTAATCGAGTCGACGATCGTTCGTTCCATTAGACAGGGAATCGAATCTGGCGAGAATCGGCTCGGATTGAGTTAAAGCGACGATGGTTCCCTCCCGTATTCGGGGCTCATGCTGCGGCACAAATTGGGCATGGCGCTTCAACGTTCGGTAAACGAATTACTTTCTATGGCCAGGGATGAGCCACGACTGCCGTTCGTTGCGTAGCGTGCGCGTACGTACGATAGGTTTTTTTCCATAGACACGAGCCAACTGCGAGACGCACCCCTATTTTGCCCGGGGAATTTCGTTGGCCGTGCATCGCTTACCGGGGGTCGCTCATGCACCGAGAACACCACCTCGTTATTTCATCAAAAGCGTATCACGGCCCGTATGAATCACCATTCGATGCAACAAAGATGCGTCACTGCATTGAATATTAATTCGGTAACGAACGATGATAAACAAAAAGTTTCACGCGCAAGCGCCCACGAAACGAATTGTTTTAACTTGTTGTAGAATAAAGAATTTTTGTTTTATTTGTTTACTGTCTTTTTTTTTTGCGAGGAGCTCACTTGAGCGAAAAACCCCTCGGAGGTCTGAATAATGTTAACGGGGAAGAGTTTTTTCCTAAATTAATTAGACGCAATTAGATTCTTTTTGTTTAATTCCCCGCTCTCTAGAATTTTTTCTCAGGACGATAGCGCAGCCGAGCCCCGGGCACGGCGTTCCCGGAATCCCTGCGAGCCAAAGAGCTCCAGGAGTCACTGTCTCTGCCGCCCCCCCCCCCCCCCCCCCCCCCCCCCCCCCCCCCCCCCCGCGTACCCTTCGTAACGTTAAGAGGGTTTGCTTGTATCCCCCGAGATGCGCATGCGTCATCCGATTAAAATTACTAATTAGCTAATTAACTTAAGCGACCCGCGACTCTCCGCCCAGCTCCGCGGCCTCTCCTCCAAGTAAGTTGACCGCCTGATTATGATGCATCGCTTTGAAGCTTCGCGAGGATGGAAAAAAAACGGAGAGAAGAAAAAAAATGGACAACTGGCCCGGAGAAAAAGAACCACTTCTGGCCGGGCGTACTCGGTAACTCGCTTCGCTATATTCTCACCATCTATTATACCGACTGTAGTTTCGCCGTCATAATAATAACGCAACGACGAGAGCTCGGTGTAATAATTGCCGGCTCTCCGAGTCGGAATTTCTGTCTCGGGCTGGTGTTTCGTTCCTGACGGGGGAACTCGTTGCGGTCGATGATCAATCTTCCTGCAGCCTGAAACACAACGACAATAGAAAATTAATGTATTGTCTTTTGGAGCGATCCAACGACGGGGGAACGGGACCGGAAACCTTTCTTCCACGTACGGTACGCGGAGGGAGAATTGAAAAATAATTGCATTTCGATAAGTATCCGAAATACAGCACGGTAATTAGAGACATCAACGGATGTCCTCGCAGCATAACATTTTTAGGATAATTAAATACATGTTGCTTTCTATGTACCTTTATTAATAATTTTTGTTTTTCTAACGCGCGCACGTGAGATCACATTTTCGCATCGCTCGCGGGCACGAAATTGCGCTAAATATCTGTTTATTAGATCCAAATAAACATTACTCAATAAATAAAAATAATAGTATCAAACAAATAAATATATTAGAAATTAATAAACGCTCTATTAGGCTACGAAGCAAATAAACATTTTACTTCGTCCTTAATAAATTTTCTTTTATCGGTATAATCATTTTTTCGGGTGCACGAACAAAATATGATTATAGATGCAATTAAAGAGATTACACATAGAAAAATAATTCATTTGATGGCCACCGTTTATTTAGTTTAAGTAAAATATTTATTTAACTTAAATAAATATTTATTTCATTTAAGTAACTATTTACACTGTAAAAATAAATTGTAAATTTAATGCGCTGGAACTTGAAATTTGCTAACATTACTTATATTAATTAAACATTAATGTACTTTGCTTGTAAAATAAAAATACCAGATATTAAAATTACAAATCTTTTGCTTGAAATTTCAGAAACGGTTTATGTAAAAAAGCTTCCAATACTATTCATTAATTTTAAAACAACATTTTTTTTACAGTGTACTTAATTAAAATAAATATTTATTTAAATCAAATAAATATATTACTTAAACCAAACAAACCATGGCCGTCGAATACATTATTTTTCTGGGTGTACGGAATCGAACCAGAACGATTCCGATGTCATTGGCTCTTCGCAAATTGCCTCTCGCCCTGAGCGCGATCATCGGTCAGTGCAATAATTCGAGCGAACCGGAACAGACGTGCGCATCACGATGATTCGGATGACTAATATTCTGTGAAGTCAAGAGAGCCAGCAAATGCGTGCGGGAAGTGGGTTTATCGAAGGCGATAGTTACGATGAGAGATAATAGCGGACAGAGGAGGCGAACGACGACAACGAGCTAACGAGAAACGGTAGAGAGCTGTGTAACTGTATACAACGGGGACACAGAGAGGCAGAGCGGAGCGAGAGAGAGTGAGATTGGATGACGGCCTGGTACCCGGTTAGTAGTGAACGCCAGAGGATCGAATCTCGTCGAGACTAATCTCGGCTCTAACGCCCCAGCAGGGATCGAGATATTTCGAATTGATTAATCCGTGAGAGAGGGAGCTGGAACGAGAGAGGGAACGGGCGGGGAGCGGTAAGCGGGACCGCCAATTTCGGTGTGTGCTCTTGACCAGCCCTCTCCGTTTCGCCTCTCGACCCTTTGACGCTTCCGGGATTCCCGGAGACCCTTCGACACTCGACCACCACCGCTGCCGCATACAAAACGTCTATCATCGCTGTTACGCATATCCACGAGACTGATACATTTTTTTCTAACATTTTTTTTTTATCTCCATAACGAAGCGGATTGATCAGCGTGACTTTCCAATTCGGCCGTTAGATTGACACGGAATAGGGAAATGAATGAAGGAGAAAAAAAAAAAAAATGGAAAAAGTTGCACAGGACACGTTACGAGAATGTCGACGAAATTGAAAATTCGTGCGGAGTAACTAGCAGTGAAGCTAACAGCGGAGCGGGCTGAAAACTCCGAAGAGAATGGATGCAGCGACGGATCGAGGAAGAGAAGAGCGAAGTGACGGACGGGCGTGCTTAATGCGAATCGCATCCGGTAGAACGAGCGCATTCACGAGACACGCCAATTACATCGTCGCGCATAGCTGACGCACGCGTTGTGTATGATGTCTGGTGCGCTCCGGGGATCTCTCTGTGCAGAGCAGTCGGGCCAGCGGTACGAGCCAGTCTCGCCGCCGGAAATGATTTGATTTTCGTCATTTTTATCATTCGCTGCACCCGTAATCGAATATCCCGCGGATGACACGAACAGAGAGCGCGCGCGGGCTGAAGGGTTTTGTCGCTGACGGCACCCTCTGCGGGTTTGTTCGCTTGGGGTTGCCGGCGGCTACTATTTTCGTGTATTCGTTGTAGTTGCAGTCTCACGGACGCGGCTTTTGTCGATGAGATGTTAAAAAGATATTTGGAGCGAACGACTAGGGGAGAGCGGGGCAAAATGGGACGGTGGGGCAAAACGGGACCTTGAGGGCAAAACTCAATTTTTCAATAATTTTTGGATGCCCCGTTTTGTCCCAGCGACAGATTAGGATTTTCAACCCCGTTGGGCCACAATGACCCATCCAACTATCCAAAAGTTATTGGAAAATTACCTATTGTCTCATCATCGCGTTTTGCCCCGCTGTGCCATTTTGCCCCGCTCTCCCCTAAAATTTGGGTAAAAGCGCGGAATTCTTTGTGCTCCGGAGAGGCGAGGATCGGAGCTTGAGATCCCTGTCGGTATTGCAGCGGGATGGAAGTCGAGAAAGTTATACGGAGGGATGAAGGGAGAATGGGAAGCCGGTGGGGAAGCGGTTAGACACGCGTCCGTTCGTTATCTACTCGACTGCACGCACTGGTTTCGCCCATCGAAAAATGTATTTTTCGTTAAATGTGTCTAGATGGTAACCGGCAGATAAGAGTCCTCGGTGGCGACTGTAGCAGATCGTGTGTGTGCCCGTTGAGGGTGGATTATTTCATTGTGTCACCCCCCGGCACTGGTGCGTTTCATGCATCCATATAGTACGAAGCGTAACCGATGCTCATTTATTAGGATTTCACGCCCGTGGTCTCGTTTTTCGTATCGTCCCTCGTTTTACGAGGATCATAATCCATTCTTGTTCGCTCGCCGCACCGTGTGACTCTTTGCCTCTGTATTCCCGTTCGCCGGCCGTGAGAATTACTCTGTTCTCTCAATGCCAATCAAACTTTCGTGCTGGTTCGATGAGGAATTTTATTTTTTCACTGCTGGCGTTTATTTTGGATTTTTTTAAATATAATTTTTGGTTTGTTTTAGGTATTTTAATTTTGATTATAATTTTATTTTTTGGAAAATTGTGTTGATGAGCGCGGAGATCCAGAGAACGACGAGATTCTTCCAAAGGGCAGCGTGTTTCTGGAGCGAAGCGGCGAACGAAGAACCAACGGGTTTTTCTCTCGGCTCCTTTGCAAACGTACAACATTGGATTTTGTGTATTCGGGGTTTGGTTGATTTGTTGAAATTTGCGGAAGATATATGGCTTACCACGTCTCCGTCGCATTTGGCTAGCTCGGTCGAGCTCTCGTGCGTATCCTCGAAATTGAGTGGACCGAATTGACCCGGGACGCTTCTCAAAGGTATGAGTGGCTGATCCTGTCTCGTACCGATCTCGCTGAGAGGTTTCATGTCGGCCGAAGTCGTCGGAGTCGATATGGTGCCGCTCAGAATCATCATCGCGACGCCCATCAATCGGATTAATTTATCGATTGAATTGACCTTCTGTATCGATTAAATTGAATTTGGTGATACGCGAGATTAAGCTGTTGTAGAATTTTGACCGAAACGTGACATTTTGATTGCAAATTGTGTTATCTCTAATCTCGAGAGAAGCTATCAATTGTTTTGCACGGTCGATAGTGCACGGAAATAAAATCGATTATCTATTTAATAATAATTAATAAATATTACGTATAAGAATTAATTAAATCTACGCCGTAAGTCTGTTCGAATGAAAAGTTACTAGCTTGCAGAAAAACCATGAGTGAGTTTCAATATTAAGTGCAAAACCTCGCGACCGTTTTCAAGTTGCATATTTCCCAACGAATTTTATTAACAAAAGAATGAACACATTTTTTTTTTGCATTTTTACCCACAAAATTTCAAATTGTCCCGTAATTTGATATTTCTAGGGTAAAAATGCAAAAAAAACGTTAAAATTGTTTCCAAAGAAGTCCGTTCGGAAATATGACACTTAAAACAATGACCGTGGTTTTAACTCGATATCTCGATTTTTTTTCCATTCTATATGCTAACAAACCGAAATTCCGAAATGTCCAGAGAGAATTTTAAAAACATTGAAATCATAAATTTAGTGTAAATCGACGAAATCGCGAAAATAAACTAAATTTCACCAAAGCGAGCTCAGCAGACACGGGTCGGGGAGGAGGGGGGAATGGTTGGATAAACATCGAAACCAACAAACAAATCCGCAATTTTCCAAATTATATATAAGATTTAGAAAACGTAATATATAAATTGTCTTTTTAAAATTTTACTTTTAAGATTTTACCTGAATTTTTTAAAAATAAATTGAAAGGACCCATAAATATTTTCAATTCTCGTCTGCTTCGTAATCTCCGGTGCGTCGTCACATTCGGTGCAAAAATACGATTTGTATATACGAACCGGGTGCGTATATACGAGAGTTTCGCGGTCTGCGGTTGTTTTCCACGGGTCGACAATCCTTCACAGTTAAAGCCTCTAATCGTATTCATTAAAGTGCTCTCAATGCTTTTACACGGCTCTCTCGGCGTGCCCGTAGCTCCTCGCTCTCATCTACTCTATACGCGCTCTCAGCTTTTTCCTCTCGCTCCTCGTCGTCTCGGTGGTTCTCAAGCATCGCAGCAGCACCGGCGGCGGACCCTTCCAGATCTCCGCGAGCGACGACGGCGTCGGGAACGTCGAGGCGAGAGAGCTTTTAAGTTCGCAACAATGCGCGGATTTATAAACCCCCGGGCATTGTTATCGGGCGAGTGATTGAGGCAGCGGGCGCAGTTCGACACTTGCCGAATACCAACCATTGGTTAGCCCATTGTCGATCCCTTTATCTTGAAAATCCTAGCGTTCCACCACACATCCCCCTCCCTCCCCGCCTCCCACACCGTTACCGGTCTTGTTAAATGACTCGGTTTTATTGATGGAACGTCCGGAAATGCGGAAAGCCAAGCGGACTCTCGCTCTCCGCGAGGGAGAATCGAAGAATGTATCCTGTGCCCGATAACAGCCATTGTGCCTCTCGTTTCTCCCATTAGACACCTCGGCCAGCAATCGGTCTGATCTCACGTCTCACGACGAGCCCCAATCGACTATAATAATTAAAAAGAACCAAAGGGAATCCAAGCCCGAAGATGACGAGACGAAACTCTCGGATGATGTGCGCTGCTGGGAATCAGTCGACCAGCTTCACTGAAGCGCGTACGACCTCACAATGCCGTGGTCACGCGTTTGAAAGCCCGACGAGATAGGCGACTGCAAAAAAAAAAAAAAAAAAAAAAATTAGAATTCGGGGTAACATCGTTCGCATCAGAGACCGCGAGAACGCGGGCTCAGCGTAACGAACGAACGCACGCGTGATGCGCGCCGTCGAGTCTCTTGATGCGTGGAAATTAAATTAATGCCGGTATACCGTGGTAGCGGTGGGCTCGGGCTACGCGGAGCCACTGTTATATATAACGGAATCACCGCAGGGCTCTCGTACAGTACAGTGTATACCCCTTCGAGGTACGCATCAGTGACATCGCTGCACCCGAGGACAATGGTTATGATGGGACGACCGCCCAATATACTGTACATATATGAATGACGAAACTCCCGTCCCTCTTCTGGCTTCCGCGCGCACCCCTCTACCGGTTTCACGATGCTACTGACTTTCCCATGACGTAGGTACTTGTAATCAGATCATCCCCCTACAGCGCGTACCCGCGAGTTGACCCTCGTGCGCAGCTCTTTTACCAGTCTCGCGTTCGAGGGGCTCCCCGAGTCGACGGGGCGGCGGTCCATCGCGAAAGATCGTCGTCAATTTTAAGGGGATGATTTCACGTATAATCTGCAATGTAACAGGAGAATAAACTCATTTCAACAATCCCATACAGAAATAATTTCAGTTAGAAAAAAAAAGAATAAAAACGATAAGTTTTCGATATATGAAGAATAAAAAGATATAAGATTTCAGGTGCGTTTGGTACATTTGGTAATTTGCGAAAATGAGATAGAATGGGTTGAAGGAGGCTGAAGGACTTAGGTCGATGACCCGTTGGAAATAGAAATTCAGAGAAACACTGTTAATATTATCCTACATGTATCGATCATCGCACCACGCAAAATATTGCTAATAAATACAATTGGTACTACTGGTTTGAAGGTCTCAGGTCGATGACCCTTTGTCAATGTGTGTAATTGGCGTTAGGTATAAAACTAGTACAAATTACCGATCATCTAAGGAAATTTACGATTGCACATAGTAGGGGGCCACTGCGTCACCTATGGCAGAAAGTCTCAGATTATCCACGAATTTTTACCATATTATCTAAGAAAAATTCTTATAAGTCCGGAACTTCCTACCATAGGTGGCGCCCTAACGCCCAACTAGTATGTGCTATGGTAATTTGTCTCAAGCGATATAGTCATTTTTACTACATCCTTCTCTCAGTGTATAAATGTATAGCATTGGCAATATATTTTTGACAAATACATTACACTGATAAAAAAGTACAGTTGAATCAACTAAGATTCGGGCAGGGACGTTCAAATAAATACTTTGCTGGGCGAACAAAATATTTTAATGACTCAAAAATATTCTGGTGAAATCCACCAACAAATGCCAACAAATATCAACAAAATATTTACTTGAACGTCCCTGCCCGAATCTTAGTCAACTCAACCCTATTTTTATATCAGTGTACTACTAAAATAACATTTATTCGTATATCAGTCTGCTGGACCGTGGTGCAGTGTAAACCGCACTGACTATCATTGTAGTATAGTTTTCATCCTGAGACCCACAGGAGCATGATGCAGGGTCGTTTTCGCTCCGTAAATGCTCTTGCAGTGACGGGAAAGCTGGTATATACGCATTTAGAGCATTTCTCTGTCCGGGCACGTGGCGGTACCGCACAGGGTAGAACCGAGATCGGGCGATAGGAGAACTGGCTGGGATATCGCCGAGCTCCCTACGGGAAAGCCGTGCTTCGCTCTCTCGACCGTTTGTCCGTCAGTTTCTGCTGTTACTGCTGCTGCCGGGTTTCGAGCCCGGTATACCACCGCGGTGTCACTGCATTCTCAGCAACACCCTCTCGACAATACCGCGTACCCGACAGGACCCCTTCGCGAGCAGAGCGACGGCGCCAGAGAGCGAGCAGTGCCATTCATCTAATCCCTAATTATGCTCCTGGCAACGCGCACGACCCTCTCTCTCTCTGCGACTCTCGGCTAATTACTGCGTTTTCCTATACGATATTGCGCGCAATGAAAGCTTGCATAAACGCAGGAGTTAGAGTTCCATTACTATAGGTGAATGCCTCGGAATTACGATGAATTATTATTGTGAATAGGATTTTTTTTTATTCAGTCTTCTTTCGATAAAATGATCCGTTGGATATTTCGAAGCTAGTCGCAGTGCCGTGAGGACTCTGAAAATATTGAATACCGTACACTGAAAAAAAATTCGCTTGCGGGCTGCCGAAGAAAAAAATGTTTGTTTCAATTCTACTTTCAATTCTTACAATTCCATGTGATATTGAAACAACGAGCCTGCAAGCAAATTTTACTTAATTCAATTATATTTTTTTTTTCTGCGTAACAACTATCGGGAATTATTTGTGTCGAAGTTTCGCCGCCGAAGCAACGTTCGCCTTATTAAGGTTGCAAAAACATAATCGAAGGACTCGTAAATTATGGCTCGCAGATCTCCCGTCCGATAAAGTTGTCGCTATTTTATTATTTAACGATAAGAGTAAGTGTATGAGTAAGTTTATTATATTTATAGAATAGCGGGGAAGGGTCGTAGTTGATGGTGCGTCGGCGAGGAGGAGAAATCAATTCGCGAATGGTCTCGTTAATCCGAAAAGGTGCTTTCCGGGTGCTCGCCCGGCTCTTACATCCGAGTAACTGGAATGTCGGGTATATCGGGTACACGGGGATGGTCGGATTCGAGCGGATCGAGCTGGGCATTCGAGTCCCTGAACCACTTTCCAGGGGCGCTATACAGTCGCCGGTAGAGTGTGCGGTGTGTACGGTGTACCGGTGCTGGGGATTCAACTGGCGCGCGAGCGGCGAGTGACTGAGTGGTTATTTAGGTAAGAGCCATCCCCCAGCGGGGGCGGCCGACAGTGCACGAGCCCTGCTAGCCCTCCGATCCCTCCGCTAAGTAATGGCACCACAACATATTGTGCAAAGAACTCGCGCTTCCCTCCACCTCGATTATTTACACGAACGTATCGCATCGGCGATGCAACTGAGATGGCAAATCTCCGGAAGTGTAGTCAGGCGAAATCTCTCTACTACTTTTATGCGTCGTCGTACTATTCAAGATCGCCGGTCTCCTTAATTAGTAGTAGTGGTAAAAGAAAATTTACTGACAGTGCTGCACCTTTTTTTTACATTGATTAATAATTTGTGAATTTCACATCTTATACTAAATTCTATACTTAAGGATAATGATATAGGGGAGAGCTGGGCAAAATGGGGCAACGGGGCAAAACGGGGTTTTTGGGCAAAACTAAATTTTCCAATCATTTTTGGATCGAACAAGGTGGCAAAACTGGGCAGAAAAGGGGCATCCAAAAATTATTGGAAAATGAAAAATGGGGTTTTGCCCAAAAACCCCATTTTTCCCGGTCTACCCTACATTCATATACTCTTTAGTATTGGAACGGTTTTTATTTTTTATTTTTTCCTTTGTAAATCGTAATCCAAGTAAGGACTTGCATTACGATTTACAAATGGTTGTAGATTTTATGCGATTAGTCTTTCGTGGTTGTTGGCCATTAATTGTAATTGTTGATGAATGTTGTGTATGGGAAATTTGTGTTTGCGCGTAATATGTTATAGTGGCTCGATATTGACAATTTGGTTCACGGCAAATTTTTTGATGAGAAAAACTGCATATGTTTCTACAAATTTCGGTTAGCTGTTTAATGCGAAATTTGCGGTTTTTGAATATCACATCCTCCTAATTATTCACGAACAAACAATAACAACGACAGCAAGACTAATAAGATATTTTCCACATAACCCCTTCAACGAATCGATGATTGAATCGCCGCTCTTTTTAGCAAGCATACCTTAACAATAAAAATAACAGCGAATCCTTCCTTTTCAACAATAATTTCGGCGTTTCCCCGACGAAATCGTGTAGGTCGTATTTCACCCAGAGCGAAGAGATCGTGGGTTCCGACCCCCCTGCGTGCGTCGCACACTTTGGTGCACGGTACACTGTCCGGAGAGCAAATCCGTTGTGTAACGGTGCGGACAGGCTGCTGCGGCTCCCGCTTATCTCTTCGACCACCGTAGAAATCCCGCACCGAATACATTACGCATTACGCGTCGTTTAGATTATTGACCGAGATATTTCTCCGCTTTGCCTCGGATCGTCCCGATGAAGCTGGCTCTTTTCATCTCGCATCTCCCATCGCTGCACCTGTGATTATATATTACCGATTATTCTCCGCAAACACACACATTCAGATTAAATTTCTGGCACACCGAAAAAAAGGTTTGGTAATATCAAACTAAGCTGCAGTTGCGGGTGGAGAGAGAAATATTTGATCGATTGAACAAAATGTATGTTAAATCCAAGTAACTATTTGTTGAAGCAACTAAATATTCGGTCAAACTACTAAATATTCGGTCAAACTACTAAATATTCGTACAAATTACTAAATATTCGGTCAAACTACTAAACATTCGTTCAATCAACTAAATATTTCTTTCGATCGACCAAATATTGCTTTCGCCACCCGCAACTGCAGCTTAGTTTGATATTACCAAACCTTTTTTGTCGGTGCACAGAAGAAAAGGTCGAGCCGCGAACGATTCTCGGACTGTCGTACTTTCATCCCACACGCATTTACCGTCGGATGTTCTCGGGCGTCATTAGCGGCGACGGAACGGTGCGAATCTCCATGGTTGGCTCCGAGCGAGCTTTAGAGCTTTCGCAAATGTACAGACACGCACAGCTTTACAATAAACAGACGGAGAGGGCGAGAGGGGCGAAGGAAGGAACGACGGAGAGAAAGGTTTAAAGGGGTGGCAGCGACGAAGACGACGACGACGACGCCTACGACGACGACGACGATGGCGAGGACGAGGGTTTTGCAAGTGCGATAGAAACAGACACAACAGCAGCAGAGAAGTGAGGAGAGAGCGGCAGGCGAGGCACGTAATGGCGTGTCGGAGTTAACCGGTTGATAACCATCAGTTATAATTAACTCAGGCCAAGCAGCGAACAAGCCAACCCTGGTATAACTACCACCCTCTCGGAGCCTTCCACTGACGCGCCTCACTGTATTACCAACCAGCGGATTCCTCTTCGCCTCTTCCTACACCCTTGAGTCGTCTCTCTCACTCGATACCCCCTCCCTCCCCCTTCGTACCTACCCTCCGCTCCGCTCCTATCGTCCACATACATCAACGTATACACTGTGTTACAGCTTCTGAATGGGGAGAAGCGTGCAAATGCGTTGCCATTCTCCTGTATACAATAATAAGGTAAAAAATGAACGCGGCTCGTGACATTGCCGTTTCTATCTGCCTATTGACTTTCCGATTTGTAATTCGGGAATCGCTGTGAGAAAAGGACAATTGTTCACCCGGAGCGCACATGAATTATCGATAAGTTACAGGACGTAAAGATTACTCGGGCTATTATTATAATAAATCGTTGCCATTCTCCTGTACAATAAATGTACAATAAAAAAATAAAATAAAAAAATGCACGCAGCTCGTGACATTGCCATTTTTTACTGTCTATTGACTTTTCGATTAGTAACTCAAAAATCGTTGCACTGACAAAAAATTACATACTTAAAGCAACAATACTGACTTTTTACCATAAAAAAAAGTTCCCAAGGGGAACGTCTACATTTCATAGTTATGACAACGACAAAAAATCATTATAGTAGGAAATACTATCCTTTTTCTCAGTGTGTGTGAGAAAAGGCCAATCGTTTACCCGGAGCGCCAATGAATCGTCGATAAGTTACAGGATGCAAAGATTATATAATAATCTTATATATAATCTTGTTATAATAATCGTGCGATTATTATAGCAAGTCGTTGCCATTCTCCGCCTTACAATAAAAAAATAAAATAAAAAATTCACGCAGCTCGTGATATTGCCATTTTTAACCGCCTATTGACTTTTCGATTAGTATTTCGAGAATCGCTGTGAGAAAAGACCAATCGTTTTCCTGGAGCGTCAATGAATTATCGATAAGTTACAGGATGCAAACATTACTCGTGCGATTATTATAATAAGCCTGTGAGATACGCCGGGACGGCAGTGTCGTCGCTGTCCTGCACCCCGTTAGATCCCCGGATCTGAGAGCGCACGCGGGGACTTTCTCGACGTGTCTCCCGCAGTCCTACGGCTAATCCCTATTGTCGTGTGACACGCCGAGCCCCGTAATGGATCGGCGTCGATCCCCGGCATATGGGCTGCTGTTGAGCCAGAGAGCCGGGGCATGCAAACATGCACGACGGCGACGACGACGACGACGGCAGTGCCGGCCGTTGTGCAACGCTTCTAAGCCACCCTCGAACGAGACGCAACGTTCCCCTGCCCATTTGCCTGCCGCAGATCTCTCGGCTAAGTATGCTCACGAACGATATACGACCAAATGATGTGATCGAGATTTTATCGCGCATGAGTTCTCGACTTTTGTTCGCGACACAGTCACGAGCACGATAATCGATTCTATGTAAACAATAATAACAACAACAAAGTTATATAAAATAATAATCATTATTATAAAATTGCATAAAATATCAATAATGATTATTTTACAAACCCCAAGACATGATTGATTTAAAAATATTGTTAAAATTAATGTTTCACACCCAGCAAAATTATTTATTTGATTTAAATGAATATTTATTCGATTTGAATAAATATTTATTTGAATCAAATTGCATATTATACTTAGACGAAATAAGTATTTATTTGGCCGTGGTCGTCAAATAAATTTTTTTCTGGTTGCACGGAGAGCTGAGCTGGCTTTTACAAACGAGACTGAATATAGCAAATAAAAAATAGTTTCCGACGATGAAAATTTTTCGCGCCGTGGAAGCTCGTCGGCTGCGACTTCCGCATAACGGAATAATCCCCGCGCATCGTCGTTGGGCGGGCGTCACCCGGTATCGCGATCGATTATCTCGCTAAATTCAAATTCGTGGGTATTTAGCTACAATAGCAGTGTGGTCCGCAGATCGGGGCGAATTGCCTTTGTATTGTTCGGAATAGCCGGATGATTATTGAATACGGGCGGGCGAGCGCGGTGTAATAATCGATCGAGGAGCCCGGAGGCTTTCGCGCGATCCCGTTGGCCCTTCGCGAAGTTTCCCGGGGTATTAAATCAAGAGAGGTCCCGGGTCCGATCGAGCGCGGCAAACACCTACGAGGCACTTTGCTCGACATCGGTGAGGGGCTTGCAAACTCTTTCGCGCTGCATTAATCCACGGCGCTGTAACCAAGAGGTCGTCAATCCCAATCGTCTTTCCCCTTTAGCCAATGGCTATTCCGAAGACTACGTAGGGAAGAGCGGGGCAAAATAGGGCAACGGGGCAAAATGGGGCAGTTGGGCAAAACTAAATTTTCGAATCATTTTTTAATCGGACAAGGTGGCAAAACGGGGCAGAAAAGCCGGATGTACACTGATAAAAAAATTCAGTTGAATCAACTAAAGATTCGTGCGGGGACGTTCAAATAAATATTTTGCTGGTCGAACAAAACATTTTAATACCTCAAAAATTATTTGGCGTAAACACCCAGAAAATTGGTGAACCAACCAACCTTTTTGCTGTACCAACAATATATTTATTTGAACGCCCCCGCCCGAATCTTTAGTTGATTCAACTGTATTTTTTTATCAGTGTATCGATGGGGCGAATTCGGGCATCCAAAAATTATTGGAAAATGACGTTTCGCTCCGCTGTCCCATTTTGCCCCGCTCTACGGTACGCAGAGACAGAAATTACGTCGAGTAATCTACTGATTCTCGAACGGCTGAGCAGAACAAATGTTTTCGTTGTTAAGGCCGAGAAAGGACGTCGGTGGCGCGCGAGAGGGTGTGCGATAAAAAAAAATAAAATAAAAGAAAGTGGCGATATAACGGTGAACCGGGTCCGTGTGCTAGCGCAATCATCGCTAAGTCTTTTAATTTCCTATATTGGGGCTAGTGGGAGGGAGAGAGCGTGAGCTGGCCAGGAATGGGGGGTGTGGGGAGAAACAGTGGGGTGGTTCCGTGATATAGAGTGAGCGAGCTGGAGTCGAGCGGAGGACGGCTCGTGCGCGCGAGCGAGGGTTCCACGGGGTGGTAATTGGCTGTCAGGGCTTCCCAGTCCTACGATGCCCCCGACCGACCGACCAACAACCCCGAGAGAGATTGGTATCGCTTATAATTAACTTCTCCGTGCCACGAAGCCACCGTTTCCATCGGTGGCGTCGACGCGCAGGAGCCGAGGAGAACTAGTACAGTGAGATACTCGGCTATGGAGTTACTAATAGGAGAGAGAGAAGGGTGGCTTGTACCTACAACCGGTGGATGCCCAATGAGCGCCGGTAGGACGAATGAATGCGCCCTCGTTGCCGCAACGTCGGCGTCGAGGATCACCTGGGAAATCCGCGAAGCGCGATCGCGCGAGTCCGCGCCGCTTTCGAGCCTTCGCCCCGCACTTCGCCTCCGTATGTGCATTGTTAATTGCAACGCGAATGATCAGTCGACGGATGTAACGGGCCGATAGAGGCGATGAAGAAACTAATCCGGAAGGCGTAACGAGCTCCGAGACCCGATTGGCCGCTGATACACTGAGAAAAAGAAATCGTTCGATTAAGGAGGGATCGCTGCGCGCTGACTTCGCATAAATTCGACAAGAATAAGAGAAAATTGCAAGTACTTCTTGATCTTGTAAAAATCTGAAAAAAATCATGTATACTAAAGATACTGAGAAGATTAATTTTGCATAATAACAATTGCAAAATGTTATTAACAAATTCATCACAAAATTAATTGGTTAACAAATTACCCGGCAACAAAACTTTTTTTTTATGAAAATGATTCGTTTATTTT
>JAPYZD010007245.1:0-15987 GCA_030522725.1 Ichneumoninae sp. B BG-2022a
TTCGACTAATCGATCGAGCCCCGGAATACCGATCTCTGCGAGAGCGAGCCCAGGTCAGGATACCTTAGACCAGACTTTGGGGTATACATCACCCCAGCCTCCCCCCTCCCCCCCCCTCTTTGATCCTACCGGAATACCACGTACGGGCCGTAAACAGTTTCGATTCTCGGAATTCCTATTTCCCTCTGACGCATCGCTTTGCAACCGATTCTTCGTGTCTACTCCAAATGTCAGGCCAACATTGAATCTCAAGTGTCTCGATATCGAGCAAAAATTTATCCGATTAAATTAATTATTCGATATATTTTTTTACATGGCAGGGGACAGTGGGGCAAAATGGGGCAACGGGGCAAAACGGGGTTTTTGGGCAAAACTAAATTTTCCAATCATTTTTAGATCGGACAAGGTGGCAAAACTGGGCAAAAAAGCCTGATGTATCCGATAGGGCGAATTCGGGCATCCAAAAATTATTGAAAAATGACGTTTTGCCCCGTTGCCCCATTTTGCCCCGCTCTACCCTATTTCGTCGATTGTCAATTTAAAAACGTTCTGAAGCGGCGACGTCGATGGGGGTAAAAAATTATATCGTATCCGATTAAATGAATTATTTTGTAAACTTTTTTAGGTATCGCTTTTGATAGATTGTCTATTTAACAATTGTTCTTAAGGAGCGGCATCGATACGTTTACAAAAAGAAAAAAATTACAATGGTATAATAATATTGCAAAGGCTCGAGGGTCATGCAATCGTTAAAACGTGTAAAAATAAACACGCCGACTGTTAGTCCACATTACAGTGAAATTATTCATTGAAATAATTAGCAGCGCGAGTTCTCCGTTTGCCAGTAAAATACAACGATATTCCGTATCGTTGGAAGAAGGCTATGCAAATATTTGATAGGGCTATTTACATGAGCGATGAAAATAGTGCGACAGAAGTAATGTTGTATCTCATATCTCGGCTGTCACTCGGGCTTCCCCTCTCGTTTTTGCATTTTCCGCATATATGCAACAGCGGCGTTTCTGCGTGTGCAAAGCCATCCGCTCGTATTAACTGAACAGATACGCAGCGGAAAGAACTGGGTCGCTTTAATGATTTCACCGTGTAAATTTAATGTTGCATTTATTTGTTATTAATTGCACGCATGAATATCCTCTCTCGCTGCATCTAATCGGGCAACGTTCGTCGGTTCACGCGTCGTTTATCGTACAGCAGGTATCGATGAGCGTTTCCTGAATCGATAATCCATCCAGGCGCGTCGACGCGTCGAGGCGAATAATCGTTTTTCGAAAGTTACGCGAGGAATTCAGTTTGCGAGGATTCCGGGAGAAAAATTAATTACGTACGATATATGCATATTTTTTATAATAGAGTTGGATGTGTCGGGCGACATAGATGAAACAATCAATTTTGGGCTTAACTGCTACGAGGTCTCAGGGCTGTAACGTTGTTAACGCGATAAGGGTGATAATGTGCAATAAACGTGTGACAGCGGTGATAAAGCAAACATATTTACCTTTCGGTCGATCGTAATTTATAGCAAACAGAGATGAATTTCAACATCAAAACCGGAATGGCTTTATTAGCCAACCCGAAGATTAATCGTCGCAATCAATGAAACAATCAAGGCCGCTCAGATATGCGGATATACGATATCGAATAAAAAAAATAGTCTTTGTACTTGTCGCGTCCGAAATCGTTTCAACACGAATTAACTTTCTTATTTCACGATCTGCCAATTTTAGAATGTTTTCGACCGCTCTTTGTTTTCACGTTTTCTATGATACACTTGTAATAACAAAATTGACTTTGTATATATTTCATCCGAAATGCTTTTAACACGATTTAACTGTTTTATTTCACTATTTCCCAATTTTCGTATGTCCTCCACTTCGCTTGTTTCCACGTAAGACCGAATCGTTCATTTCTATAGTACCCATTGAATTTTTAAAAAATCTAAATTTTTTTTTTTTTTTGTTGAACGTGTTTCGACAAAAAAAAGTCTCGAATGGCTCATATTCGTTACCACCGAGGTCCCGTAAGATCACAGGACTGACTAAAAAAAATTACTAACGCCGGGACCGATGGTTCTTGTTGTCGGCGACGTATTAACCGTCCGCTAATCTTCGACCTCGCATTCGTAGTTTATAGCCCGAGTTACAATCGTGCAGTTTGCGATAGCTTTGTGGATGCAGTGAGAACGAATGGCAGCAACAACCGTGAGCGGGTGGGGTACACCATGCGTCAAATATAGACATTCATGTGAAACGTGTTCGAAAAATCCTCAATTACCGATCGGCTAAATCGTCACGCACGGGGGTGGGGGGGAGGCAGGGGGGAGACAAAAAATTGAATCAAACGCGACCAAAATTGTCCGGGCGATGGGGTTATTAATTTCTCGCATTATTACCAACGCGCAGGCTCATAGTTAAAATGAACTCACTCCTTTTTTGGGTTTTTTTTTCCATATATGTAACAGTGGCGTTTCTGCGTATGCAGACCCATCTGCTGGTATTAACTGAACAGATACCCTATGAAAGAAGTAGGTCGCTTTGGCTTTACGAATTTAAAAGAAGCTCCACTAAAACTTCAATGGGATTATTTTCTACTCCACGATATTAATTTTCGATATTATGAAAATTTTTGTGAGACCCCCGCGAAATATCTCGTACTACACTATTTTCGCACCCGTACAACTACTCTTCATATAATACACTATAATAAAATTTGTTTGAAAATTAATTAATGGTATTGGAAGCTTTTTTTACATAACTCTGTTAAATAAACTGTTTCTAAAATTCCAAACACATGTGCATTGCAATTTTACAGTAAAATTCTTATTTTCAAAGAAAATGTTTGTAAACTTTATGCGAAAGATTTGTAATTTTAATATCTGATATTTTTATTTTACAAAACAAGTACATTAATGTTCGATTAATGTAGGTAATCTAAACAAATTTCAAGTTCCAGTTCATTCAGTTTACAGAGCAGTCTATATAATACACCATTTCATTTTTATTTTCTTTTCTGTGTCAGTTCTATTTGCTGGATATGCAAATCATGCCCTGTATGCATACACTCATTAATATCATGGTAAAAGGACTTGTCCCGTATATACACAAAATAAAAAATAAATATAACGAAAAAAGTCGTCGGACAGAGTTAATGGAACAAAGATCACGACAGTGCGTCATACATTTTGCCAAATGATTTCAAACGGTTCAAATGGTTCAAATCGTGCGAATGGATCAAATGGTTTAAAATGTCAAGTGTACATAGGCGCACGCCGTACCTGTGTAGTGAACAACGGTATATACAGCTCTGATTCCCGATATATCCGTTATCGCCTTCACTGGGCTCTCATTAAATGCGTCCGTGTGTGTGTGTGGGTGGGCGGTCGTGCAACTTTCATACGCGCGGTTAACCGCGAACGGGAATAAATGCGTTCGTCCTGGATAACCGCGTCGGGTCTCGATTATTCAGCCATTAAACTGCCCGGTTGGACCAACTACGCGTAGAACTCCCGTCGAAAAATAATGAATGACGCTTTTGATGTATGGACATAACTTCATTCGTGGCAAAATGTCATTAGTCCGGTGTATTAAGTTCCGCGGTCGCGTACACGTTAAAAAATTCGACGTCCGCCCGGCATGTACGAAAAGGGCAATTATTGTTCCGTCGATTCGCTTCTAATATTATACCCAGACGAGGCTCGACTTTTATATACCCTCTTCGGCCGAAGCCTTCGAACAACAATTAATTAGATATAGTGGATACATTTTTTTCTCTTGCACTTATCGATACAAAAGATAAGAGAGATAAAAATAACGGTATTGATTGGTACTCCGTTTCAGCGAAGCCATTTTTTTTTATATGCTTGCTTGATATTATGTGATAGCACACGTGCCGTGTTCTTTCATGCACTATCACGATTCATCGATACTGACACTTTGTGGCAAGCCATTGTTTAAATTCGGTTAATCACTTGGAAAAAAATAGGGAGAAAATTTGAAGAAACTCACGAACATGGGTACAATAATAACGGCACTGATGACTTTTCACGCGCTAACATTTATGATGCTTGCGCGATATTACACGACGGAACACGTACCGTGCCTTATCATGTAATATCACGATTTATCGTTTGTGTCAAACAATTTTTTAAATTCAGTTAACAAGGAAAAAATATACGGGAAAAATTCACTCCGAATTCACTTGGAATTCACTCCAAATTCAATTCTAATTCACTTCGGATCTCCGATGACGTCACGAAACTTTCGTGCAGATTCAACGAACCGTTCAAGTTATCGGTGAGCCTTTGAAGACTCACCGGTGAAAAAATAATGGAAAAACAGAAGCAAAAAAAAAGAATTGCACGGTATCGTAGAATATCAACAAACGTATCCGGTATTACAGATACGTTATCAATCTCGCGGATTTCTTCGGGAAAACTTCGATGGTGGAGTTCCATCGACCTCGCGGTAAATCCCCTGTATCTCCTTGCCGCGAGTTTTGGGCACCCGATTCGTCGAGAGTTCGATACACACGTATATATCGTGCCCAGATAGGAACACATACATATATATATATATATATATATATATATATTTATCAGCAATGTATCAGAGGACTCGAGTGTTCTTTCGTCGAGATGATAAGCGTTTCGCCTTTTATTCCTTCCCACTCCCTGTCGAAGAGGCCGATACGTATATACGTGTCAGCGCAAAGCGTGACAACAATGTGTTTCAATTCTTGCAACAGTAGATAAAGATCGAGAGATACTTGAGAAACAAGAGACAGTCCGAGGTACGAGAACCGTCGACGAAGAAAAATCCCCCACGCGATATTCCCGTAAGTGGGCCCGAGCAGTCGGATTTATCGGTCGCTCGACAATTTCGAACTTGCCTCTGACGTTTCTCTCGGTATCGCGGAAACTTACTTGTCAACCGCGGACGGGTTCGAAACTTTCATGGGAAAACATTGGGGAAACGTCCTTCGGAGTTTCGCTGCCGAGTAAACGGTTTCTGTCTCGGATCGACGATCGGTCCAAGTATTCCAAGTTGGGACGGCGTCGATAGGACGGCGATGAAAAAAAACATGGAATTTTGTTACACCTCGGCCTCGGTGTGGCTATTAATAGTTGTGTATAAATTCATTGTCGAAGCTCGAGGACGGCGTTTGGCAAATGGGGCGAAAGATGTGGGATTATCGAATTTCGATTCGGAAGGACCGGGCGCGAAGTTGACTTCTGAAACGGGAGGAGCACGAGAGGAGCCGACGGTTTCTCTCACGAGCTCGGGAGACGAAAGCTTCGTCGAGGTTGACCGTGTTTAGTTTGCCGGTCGTTAAACGCTCCGCTAAGCATCGCTCCGGGTCAACCCAAAAATAACGATGACCCGACCGTTCTCCGATGAATTTGTGATTTTTTTTTTTTTTTTTTTAGTAGCGAACTGTCGAAAGATACTATTTTATGATACTCTCGGGAAAATTACACGGCGGTTCGATGTGATTCAATGATAATTTGATTAATGGTAATAATTAACAATTGTCCGGGTGTGACAGTCGAGATGCTAAATTGAGAATATTTTTTAATGGGGCTCCAATCCATCATTTTTCCGTTAATTAATAAATATCGGATTATAATCGAATATCCAGACTTCGATGTAATTCGATCGGGACGGAAATATCGAGTGTCCATTGCGAGGACCTCGCCATCGAACCAACCGGCAATGCCAATCCCGATCGGTTTAAAAAAATGCTCTTGTGCGAAGAGTTGAATTTTATTAATTTTTTTTTATTTTTCGGTACGCTCCATAAATAGATTTATTACCCGAATGCTACATGCGTTGGCTGTTTCCTCTCTTCCCGTCCTGCCTCCGCCGATACTCGAAACGTGCTCCGCCCTAGAAAAAAAATAAAAATAAATAAAACACAGAAACTCATCGAAACCGATGTCGAAATCAAACGAGTGGGAAAGGGCGATAAATAACGTTCGGCGTTACGTCGGTTCGTCATCCAAAAAGGTCGAGCAGCAAAGTACCAAGTCGCGACCGGAAACACATCCGTCTAGGACGGGAGATTATCGCGACGCAGCGCAGGCGTAATAACGATAGGAAATATTCGGACTTGCTAATGAACCAAGCTGATAAGGACGGTTATTCTCGTACGGCGTTTTCAGCCGAGAAGCTCGTTTTGAACTTCGGCCTCGCGTCAATTAAACTCACCGCCCGTGTATCCTAGATATGTTTTTCAGGCTTGTATCTCCCGATTGTTCGTATTCACCGATAACACAATAATCATTCATTATCCTCTTGAAAAAAATCCGTGTTTGTGCCGGGAAACTTAGAACCGAAAAAAAATTCCCAGTTCTAACTTCGCTCCTTGAGACGCTCAAATAATAAAAAGAAAAAAAAGTAAGAACTAATTTACATATTTAATATAACTAAGGGAATGCAAATACAAATTTACATTCCCTTTGTTATCGTTAAGGCAAGAATCGTAAAGTTTCAAGCGCACGATTAATATCGAAACTAAAAATTATCTCCGGAAATGTCGACGAGATCGAGACTTGACGCAATTAAACTCCCTGCTCGTGTATCCTAGATATGTATTTTAGGCTAGTACCTCGCGATTGTTCGTATTTACCGATAACACAATAATCATCCATTATCGTCACGAAAAAAATCCGAGCTTGAGCCGCTCAAATGATAAAAATAAAAACTCGTAACAACTAATTTCCAAATTTAATATAACTAAGGGAATACAAATACAAATTTACATTCCCTTTTTTATCGTTAAGGCAAGACTCGTAAAGTTCCAAGCGCGCGATTAACATCGAAACTAAAAATAATCGTCAGAAATTTCGACGATAATTTAGCTTCCGCGAAGCAAAGACAACTCTAATAACTCTTCGCGTCGTGCGTTGCCGAAGGATAAAGTTCGAGACGACTTTGTCCCTTTGCTGCACCCGCGCGGTAAAAACACTTTGCGTGGCAGCTCGACTGTAAAATTGTTTTCTCCGGTGCGTCTCGACGACGCCTCTCGTACAGTCGCCGTGGTCCTGGGATTCCGCGGAACAACAGCGAGCACCGTCGGGGTCGTAAACGCCGCGGCGCGAGGCGTCATCAGCATATGCAGCAGTTTTTTTCGCCCGCACTTCGTTCCCGGTGTTATTATCGATTCTCCGAGTTTAATGACACTAGTTGTGTGCAGCCGCGTGACTCTCTCTCCCTCCTCCTCTGCAGCATGCACGCTCCGTTATCGTCGGGACGCAAGATTTTTTTGTCATTCCTTTTTTATTGTATTCTTTCTTCTCTCTTTCCTTCTCGTCTGTATAATCTCGCGGGTCTTTCTGGCGCTCGGGAAGACTTTTCCGACCGTTTCCCCCGGGTTTCTCGCCGTCGGTGAGAGGAAGTCGCGGAAGGAAAGAGTTACGATGTTTTCTGACTGGCGCGGAGAGAAACGGGACGATAAACGAGACCACCGGCGTCAACGGAGAGACACCGACAGCCGCGGGTCCCGCGCGTTTGTTACTCTGATCCTTCTACGAATCGTCTTCATTCATCTTCATTCCGCCGCGTCTTCAGCTACGCTATTCTCGTACGGATTTGTAAATATTCAATGGGACGTGCGAGACGTTTCCCGAAAAATTGTCCCGTCGATGAGCGGTCGGCATTGGGATTCGGTCGGGCCCGAACGGAAACTCGGTTTCCCGTCGGCGAACACTGCCGCTTTGTGCGGCGCATGTAAACTCGATCGCTTGAGCGATGGCTTGAACTTCATAGAAAATTATCAAAGTCTAAGCCACACAAAGTTTTACGACGATTTATATTTAAACGACCATGTGCAAAGTAAATGTACAAATTTAGATCCCCTTTTTTTCTTTAAGGACGTTAGATCTGGCAAGACTCGTGGAGTTCCAATAGCACGATTTACATAGGGGAGAGCGGGACAAAATGGCACAACGGGGCAAAACGGAATAATGAGACAAAACGCGATTCTCCAATAACTTTGAGATGATAGCGATGGTGGTACGTGGGACAAAACGGGTGTGAAAATCCAGATGTATCGTTGGGACAAAATGGGGCATCCAAAACCCGCTGTGCCATTTTGCTTTTCTCGATAAGATGAACGGCCCAATTACTGACCGACCTTCTACACCGGTTTTCCTTGCACTATCAGTAATTCGGTCGTTTACCTTGTGCTGCAAAGGTGAGGTGATATGCCGTATGGAGATAAAAATTCGTATGTAAAATAACACGCCTCAAGCAATCTTGGTTTTATCTACTTGGGAATTTCTTTTTAAGCCGTTGACGGTGCGATTTTTTGACGAACATTAAACATACATTTGGGTCGATTTTTGACATTGAGAGAGGGAGATGTCGGATCTTTTCGACCTTCGATGCACTCCGCTCAATGGGACGTTTCTACGTGCAACAGTCGTCCGCAATGCCGTATCCTTTACCACTGTACACACTGTGTAGAGTAGTGTGGTAGGTACACCTCCATTATACACCGGTTGAACAGGCCATCGGCCGGAATATAACGGGCCTGTAGAAGCCGCAAGGACCCTGCGTAATCATCGGTCGGCTTCGTACTACACCGTAGATAGTACGATCTAACCACATAGTGTACACGTGCTCTCGCATTCATAAAGGAGCAACCTTGTCTGCTCGCTGCATCAACGTTACAGCAGTCTTTGCGAGAGGCTCCATGAGAAATACCCGCGGCGTTTGGGCCGTCTTTGATACATGGGATATCCGAGCTCGATACGCGTAAACGCGAGAGCTCGCGTTAATTATTCTGAATTACAGATGTTAGATGCGGCAATGCGAAATATAAATTTCTCAGAAATATAAATTTCTCAGAAGTATACATTTCTCAGAAATATAAATTTCTCAGAAATGTACATTTCTCAGAAATATACATTTCTCAAAAATATAAATTTTAAGGCAAAGATGATATCTTCCAGAAAATGGAGACAAATATGACCCAATTCTGAATTCGTGAACTGTGAATATGCGTAGGAGCCAATTTTGAATGTCGATCGATTTACCGAAGTGAAATGGATTTATCAGATACCAGTAGATGCTGGCATGTAATCAGTATCAGTAAATTTCACCTGGAGCATGGAAACGACGCACGACGTTGACTTGTCACGCAACCCCATCACGCGAAACTCGAGTATGTGTACCCGAGGGATTTCATTGGATTTTGTCGCCCTCAGGGTACGCGATAGGTTTCCATTCTAGGAACCGTGGGAACGTGACGAGTCGTGCCGTGTGAGTCGACAAGCTATTTTACCTGTACTCTCGTACGTTACGTCGTCGAGAGTCGATGTGAATGTTCGAATTACGGGCCGAGCGTCCAATGCGATTATAGTCGACGATCGACGGTCCCGCGCGCTTGGCGCTTGGGAGCAATCTGATCCGCGAACAATTTCGTCCGATCAACGCGACTCGATCATCATTTCTGTTATCGTTGCAACTGGCAACTAATTACATTTTGATTGCCGTCCGCAAGGTTAGACCGTCCATCGTCACTCTAAATACTCCAAGACAAATCGATTTTTATATCGGCTATTACCAATTAGATAGAAAAATGTTCAATAAGAATTGCAAATTTTTCACAACTCATTTAAGTAAGAATAGCTACTCTTCAAAATATGAATAAAATATTACTTTTCATTTTTGTCTGTGTTAGCGACCTTGATATTTCAGATTTTTTAATATAATCTATTACTAATTATATAGCAAAATATTCAATAAGAATTGCAAATTTTTCATAACTCATTTAAATAGGAATATCTAAGTTTCAAAATATAAATAAAATGTTACTTCTTATTTTCTCTCTCTAGATCCTTCCCGTAATTCAACTTTCTAAAATTAACGTAATTATTACTTCGCAATCGAGAGTGTGCAGCGTCAGCCGTTAGTCGAGTCGAGTCCCTCATTAATTCTAAACGCGAATCTGTTCTAAGCGTGAAGCGTACACAAGTTATCGGCATTCCCCATTATCAGTTTGTACAAGCCTGATGCACTTCTGGCCCACTTCCATCGAAAATCATAATTACCGTTTAATGACAAAAGCTTCGTTCAACCGGCAACTCGGTGATACGCATTCAGCGTTAATTGCGAATCCATTTCCTCCATAGTCCAAAATAGTTTCGAAACTATTTGCCACGTATAGCCGAAACGATATTGCGCGTCAATTATACCGATACAATTTGGTGCACATTATATTCACGTCGATGGACACTCGCCGGCTCGAGACCCCTCCGCGCGCACGAAACACTCGAATTAGTTTTACAAATTAATCGCCGGCTCGGTGATCTGTTTTTTTTTCTGTACTTTCTTTTCCCTCGCCTCTCTCCGCGTCACTGTGGAGTTCCGCTCGTTACTCCCGATCAGTAATTCCAGTCACGACTCCCGACGCCGAGTCTCGCGACGAAATGGCCCATTAAATGCCAAAACAGTTTCGGTACTCGGAAGCCTCGAACTAAAACTACAGTAAAAAAAACACTAACGAATTCTCGCAAGCGGTGTCGGGAGTATCGCAAAACCAATGCAATTATACCGTAGTTCTATTAACTCCGTTTTTATCGTATCTTATCGCGGCCTGAAGGATTTACCGTCTCCCTATCCGTGAAACATTGAAATTTATCAAATTCTCCTCCATCAGAAAATAAATAAATAAATAAAAAGTAGCGTATATTTTTTTTGTATAAAAACAACTATGTCGCAGTTGACAAATGTTAAAATTTCGGCGATTAAGTGAGACAAATGGGTCCGCGTAGCACTCGCTCGTGATGTCTTGTTTTACGGACCTAAAACCGGCTGAAACCGAGCCAAAATTTATTTTCCCCCTTTCTCGTCCACCACCGGGCGGATTGTACGTGTACCATTCGGACCCCGGGGACGAAACCCCCGGTACTTTTTACCGTATCGGATAACACACTCTCTCTTTTTTTTCTTTTTTTTATCTACCTTTCTATTCTCGTAGCTCTTCTTATTCGCGGTCAGAGGGAACGCGCTTCGCGTATCGAACTTAGCCGGCCCGAGTTTTGGGAGCGGAGGACGCTCCGCGAAAGTTTCTTCCGCCGACGAGTCGGTCGTCGGGACGTGCGGATAATATTTATAACGCGGATTTATTTAATGCAAAGCCCGAAGTGAACGATGGTAGTTGGCAAGAGTTTCTCTCGGTAAGAAGTGACTAATGTGTGATGTACGGTGTCGTATTTAAGAGCCGGGAGAGTAAGCGCGCGTAGCAACGTCCGTCCGGCACTGAAGCGGAGCGTAGTCGCTGGGTTTAGAGGAGCAGCGGTGAAACACACCACCGCGAATCCGCGGCATGTATCCCCACCAGAGTGGGTAGAGCTGTAGAGAAGCACCAGCAGCACCAGCAGCAGCAGCAGCAGCAGCTGGCATACTCTGGCGGTGGAAAACGGAGCAGCCGGCGAGTATAACCCGGCGCTCAATGTGCTACCGCACTGTGTCTTTCACCGTCTCCCGCAGCCGACATGCGTCATGTGATGAGCAAAGTCACATGGACAGGGGACTGAGCTCGGATCCCGCAGGGGCTTTGCAGCTGACGGACAGATCCGAACCTCGGAAGCAGGGAGAGTGACGAGATTATACCGTTGCGACGCTATGGTATAATCGGAATGAACTTTTGGTTTTAATATTTGCGCCTCCGAATTGGCGAACTCATTGTAGCGACGAATCTCGATCTGTAGGAGCGAGTTTCGATTTTTTATATGAACATTGTAGGAAATGGGAACTCAGTAATGATTGTTGGTTGGATCGACTGCCGAAACAGAAAATCAAATTTTGTTGGGCCGGGCAATTAATTGACCAGTTTATACCGTTGCGACGCTTTGGTATAATGGGTTTTTTTTTTTTATATTTTGTTTTTAATATTTGCGCCTTCGAATTGGCAAACGCATTGCACTGACGAATCTTTATCTGTAGGAGCAAGTTTCGATTTTTTATAGGAACATTGTAGGAAGTGGGAACAAAGTAATGATTGTTGTTGGATCGACTGCCGAAACTGAAAATCAAATTTTGTTGGGCCGGGCAATTAGTTGACCAGTTTATACCGTTGCGACGCTATGGTGTAATCGGAATGTACTTTTGTTTTTAATATTATTAAAAACATTAATATTTGAGCCTCCGAATCGACGAACACATTGTAGTGACGAATGTCGATCTGGAGCAAGCTTCAATTTTTCTTAACATTGTAGAACATTTTTCGGAACATTGTAGAAAATGAGGACAATGTAATAATCGTTGGTTGCATCGACTGCTGGAGTCGAAAATCAAATTTGGTTGGGCCGGGCAATTAATTTGTCGGCCCTACGAACTGATCCGTTCGCTCGGATGAAGTCAATAATTTGTTCGAGCGGACAATTAATTGGATGGTTCGTAATTTTATTTTCTGACGCTAGTTAGTTAGGAGCAAATTATTATTTTTCAGAGTCTGCAGAATTGAACATTGGTTTTAGCATTTTTTTACTGGGATGAGTGTGCTCGGAGGAAAATAGTTCTGTTTCTCTAACAGAATGTAGATCGTTAATAATTTATTGTTGCGGCAGCAAAAATATTGGGCTGCTACAGAAAAATATTTTGTTGTCCCTACGTTAAGCAGGTACATGAGTTATGGTGACAAAATTCTTGCTGTCCCAACAATTTTTTTTCTCTGTGTGCATTTCAATCCCCAACAACGCTTATTTGCTGCAAAAATTCTCTACAACGGACAGAGCCATCGTCTATTCGGATCATAAATAAAATTCGTCGTTAATGAAGAGGTCGAGAAACATCCGAACATTTTTATACCGTTGCGATGAGACGAAAGTATTACAAAAAATAATGTCACACTCCGAATCGTCGATCAACACATTGTCGCATCAATGCTCGATCTGTAGGACCAAATTTCAATTATTCGCACGAAAATTGTACGAATCGAGAATAAAGTAATAATCGTTGGTTCGACCGCTTGCCGGAATCGAAAATCAAATTTGGTTGGGTCGGGCAATTAATTTGTCGCCCTTACAAACCGATTCGATAATAAAATCAATAATTTGTCCCTTTAATTGCCTGGTCCTCAAATTGATTTTCCGGCGCTGGCATTTAATTAGGGGCAGATTATTATTTTTCACAGGACGTGCAGGATCGAAAATTGGCTTCAAGTATTTTTTGCCGAGACGAATGTGCATTTCATTGCCCGTCGCCGCTAATCTGTCGCAAGAATTTCCAACGTTGCAATAAACCCCGCGTTTATTCGGATCATAAATGAGATTCGCCGTTAATGAAGGGACCGGAAAGCATTCGAAAAATTCGCTCAACAAACACCCAAGTATATTCCGATAGTGCGGGGCAAAACGAACGACTGTAGTTCCAATATCCCCGAGAAATTTCGGGTCGAATTCCCGAGATTGGATAAACTTGTCGACGTTGCTCAGGATCAAATCGGAAGTATATTATACTGGGATAGGATCCTCGTGGTTCGGAAGGCGAATTCTCGGGCGTGGATGTGCTGTATATGCGGTGAGTTGTGCCACGGAAACTCCGGAGTTCCCCAACGCTGTACACTATACAATATATATATTACACTCTATATACGGGGTGAGTTTTCCCTTGATGCCCCACTGGCTGTTCCCGTTGTCCAGGGGGGTTTCGTATGCCGTGTAGACACAGTATAATGCCTGTGCAGGGGTATTGATTGCCTAGGCCGCTATAATACGTTTCCTGTATTAAACTAACAACCCTCGGATTTCTATTACGTTTTTTTTCATTCGTGATTCTCGGACCACCGGTTCATAGTACTCCGAACGTAAATAATATCTAAACCCAATATATACATACATATATATATGCTAGTGCTTCTGGTGGTTCGCGCGGTTCGCGGGCTCGCACCCGGATCAAAAAATGCGGTTGAATTATCTACAGATTCGGGCGGGGACGTTCAAATAAATATTCAGCCGGTCGAACAAAATATTTTAATACCTCGAAAATATTTTTGTGAAATCGTGATAAAAAATTCTTGAACTGACCGATCTTTTGGCTGTGCCAACAAAATATTTGTTTGAACGTTCCTTCCGGAATATTTAATTGATTCAACCGTATTTTTTATCGGTGTGTGAAGCGTCTCTGAAAAACTTAAAATAATCAAAGCTTGGCTGGGAACCCAGGGGACTTGGAATAATCAGGTTGTGGGTAGGTGTCCCAAGGGGTACTTAGAATATTCCAGCTTTGGGAAGCGTGAGGTTAAAAAAAATGGGGGGAAGCTCCCTTTTTATGAAGCTGAACACTTCCTTTTACGATAAAATCGAAAAAGTCCGTCTTCATGAAAACGGAGCCTCTCCCCGTATGGTGAAGCTGACCTCATCCAAGTCGGAAGTATTCTAAGTTCCTCGATTCTCGACACGGCGACGGCGGCGATAACTGCGAGATGTTTATATATTATATAGATTTATATATATATATATATATATATATATATATATATATATATATATTGTGGATGGATAGTGTCGTTTATTCGTGTCCTGGGGCAAGCCCCTAAGGCTATCGGAGAAGTGAATGCAAAAATAGAATCCCGGGGCAAAATGGACTATTTTTTACCAATCTTTTTTGCGAAACATAAAAAAGGTCTCGTATCAAACGACCGAAATCGTTTTGCCTCGCTGTATCCCGCATATCGTTTCAATACCCCGCGGTCGTCTTTGATGCTCGAACCGAGCATGTGCGTATCTCGATTCGCGAATCAGTTATAACTATCCCTTCTCGAACGTCCTCGTTCTCCCGCCGATGCTGTGCCGCGGAGCAATCCCATTTTTTAATTCGAGTGGCTTTTCAGACCGTCGCGCGGAGTAGCGCCGCGGAGAGCGTCGGGAGAGAACTCTCGAGAGCTCTTGTATTCGATTTCTTTTCTGGGCTGCACGAGCCTCGCCATTCGAAACTACCTGAGCGTAAGACGCTTTTCAGCTAGGAAAAATAATTTCGCCATCGAGTAGCTCGAGGCTGTTAAGTCCGTTCGAACAATGGGTCTCCAATGTTTAACATTTTTTTTTCCTCACTTGTTAATTTTTACTGGCAATTCACCGAGGCTACGAGCCGATACGGTCCGTTGAGCTGCATGTCGACTGCTGAGAATCAGAAGGGCTTACCTCGCATAGTTTCACATGTAAAATAGCTCAGGATACGCCTTTCTGGATTTTAGCAGTCGACGTATCCATATTCACCACATGGTGATTAGAAAATTCTAAAAAAATCGCATATCTTGAAGCATAGTTTCCTCGATGATTACATTCATGTTCTTGTAAAAGAAGTGATTGTGTTAATCTTTCAAGGATCTTTCGAGGAAGAGAATGGTCATAATATATCAAATCCGAGCAAAAATTCCGTATTATTCTTTCAAAAACCTGAACAATTGAGGCTTTTCTAGGTGAAAAACATCGGCCACAATGCAAGTAACAATCTACCACAGTCAAAAATGTGTAAAAGGTTGTATAAACGACTATAAAAACGCAGCACTCAGTGCTTTAGAAATTCATTGCACCGGTCTGAGAGCTTTTATGCAATAACTCGTATATTAAATTCGCTGTACAATTGTGATGAAAAATTAATAATCAGTGTATAAAAAACATTGCAAATATTTTATTTTTAATAATTTAATTTTTCTACAAAAGTACTTCATAATTTTTATGTCTTACTTAAATTTCAATGAAAAAGTATATCAATTTTTCCTCACAACTGTACTTTAAATTTCCAATTTTTTTCCTCAGCACTTCACACTGTAACGTGACATGCTCGAACCTCCTGAAGGAGGGAGTCTCGCTGCGCGTAAAAATCTGAAAAAAATCATGTATACTAAAGGTACTGAGAAGACTCATTTTGCATAATAATAATTGCAAAATGTTATTAACAAATTCATCAAAAAATTAATTGGTTAACAAATTACCCGGCAACAAAACTTTTTTTTTATGAA